>DWCF01000074.1:0-73351 GCA_018230265.1 Delias oraia | reverse complement strand
ATTCGAAAATATAAACGAAACCAGTTGAGTGAAGAATGAGATTTTAAACAATTCTATTTCTGTACTCACAACTTTCTCTACTCAAATCATCGAAGAAAATGTAGCTACTTACTTATAGATCTAAATAATTGTGTTCCGAAACTTGTGCCTATTCATTACAAGCAGCTGTGGAGTGACTCACAATTGAGATGGTATTTATTATTGACTTTATTAAGATGTTGGGTACATATGCCTATATAGAATCAAAATCGGTGACATACCTCAATAGGTGTTGCTATGTTTTATTGCATTTTTATCCGTTCATTTGTTTCGGGATTGGTTATTTCGAGAAATAATTGATCGATTATTCAATAACATTCTCAATGCTTTCAACTTATGCGTGTTTTTATTCTATCCTCAGAAATTGAAATATATAATATGTCAAAATATCCTTATTTGGAAAATGGTTTCAAATAAATAATATGTAATCACGTGTTGAAATTGTTGTATCTATACAGAATTAAAGACATTACCTTTTAATACATGATTACGCTTTCTCAAGTGATATCCAGTTTCTTATGTTAACACAAATTAATTATTACAAAGATCAAATATCTATATTTTTTCTATGTAAATATCTATATTATTATTTTATTGTAGGGAGATCCATTAAATATTTGTAATTCGTCTGAACCAAATGGTTACAACCGTATCTTTAGATAAGGTAGATTTCAGTTTGTAAGGATATGACAGAACGTGGTTTATTATCCAGCTATAATGGAATGATATTAAGTGTTAAGAATGCCTCAAACAACTTTGTAAGTACCTCTTTATTTTTTTGTATCTTCAATTGAATAGACATATAATAAATCAAACCTGATCTGGGTATTTCTTTTAAATAATTACATTCACAAATCACATACAATCACATACAAACAGTATCACCCGATACTTCATATATAATTTTGTTTATTTTTAGTATCTATTACTTTAAAGTTGAAAATATTATTTCCATTGATATATATTGTCACAAATAATACAATAAACAAGCAGTTTTGTTATTATTCTTTATTAAATATAAATGGTTAATGATTGTGATACGTTTGGAAAAATTCTATGCACAATTAATTTATTTCATCTTTTTTCTTTAAGTGATTTAAATAATTCATTTTAGTGCGACAGACTAAAAAATAAAAGTTTGACAACTATGTAGAAAGAACACGCCTGTCAAGTTCGCAATTCTTTAGCTTAAGGCACAAAGTTATTGCTCTAGTATTTCGGTCACAAATACTGTATTATCTTTGAGATAATAATGAAAAAAATAAATAGTATTTATGTCACAATGACCCAAATATTGTAATAATTTATTAAAATAGCAGACACAATTCTAAATCAATGAACGTAATAAAAAATAAAAACTGTGTAGTAAATATAGCTAAATCTAGCAACACAGTTGTACATTATCAAAATAAGAAAAAACAAAAATGCCGGTATACACAAACATGTGAACATCATGAATGTCGTTGGTGATCTTCGAAATGCTATGAATAGAGCAACTCTGTAAAATCGTCAGTTATAATTACAAAAATGATCATCGCACTACAAACTCTCATATTTTTTCGAGAAGCACTTATACGTGCGTTGGATACAATCCTACGGCCGTATTACAAAAACCTCAAATTGGCTCTAACAAGACAAGAGAATATTAATTCTGACGACGAAGACTCCGAAGATCAAGTATTTGCAGAGTATCACGAAGAGAAAGGAGTAGTATTCTTTCCGCCAGTGTATGTGCAGAGATATGCGGCTGTCGCAGATTGTCTAATGGACGAAAATTGGTTAGGGCAACTGGAAAAGGTATGTTAGAAATTGATGCGAAACTGCACCTTTTAGTTTTTATATAGCTTATTTAATAATATTATATAATAATTAATAGCTATATGTATAGCTTTGTTATTAGTTCTGGAAAATATATTTGTATTAGATTTTAAGAATATTATAATTTAAACATTTTAGTTCTACTGTTCTCACTTTTAGTCTATTAAGATTTTTTTTATTAAAAGGTGGTGGACTTAGGATACCATGATATGAGCTTCATCAGATACTTGAAGGAAGTACCAGGTATTCAACACATTATGGGAGTGGATATTGAGGCTATTCCTTTACAAACCTCTTCTGATCTTCTAGTTTGTGATGACTATTTACCAAAGAGGGAAGATCCATTGAAAGTAACAGTAAGAAAAAACTTTTAATGTGATTTAAAACTACACATTTATTCTTATACTAATATATTAAATAACTTTTAGTTATATGGCTTAATATTATGCGTTAATTCAATGTGTTAGTTTGAGTCTTGTGAACTATAAGAAGAAAGATTGTTTGGAAGTAACAGAAAACAGATATTTTCTTATGATTAAAACCAATATTGCTATTTTATGGGTATTTAATTTGTTTTAGTTATTTCAAGGCAATGCTGCTGACCCTGACTATAGACTCATAGGGTGTGATGCTGTTGTTGCCATAGAAATGATAGAACACATGCTGCCACATGATCTTGACAGATTTATACACACAGCTTTTGGATTTATAAAACCATGGATAGTAATTTTCACTACTCCAAATGGAGATTTCAATATCTTATTTAAATCCTTGGAAAAAAATGGCCTTAGAAGATTGGATCATTTCTTTGAATGGAGCAGGGAGCAGTTTCATGATTGGTATTTTATGTGGTTTAAACTTAAGAAAGATTAAAAATACAAATTTTAAATTATTTTTATAATCAAGAAAACAATTTAAAAAATTTGATAATCTATAACATAAAAATATATAAGAAACAGATTAACAAGTTTTATGCAGTTTAAACAATTGTTTAGGTTTGTAATTATAAAAACCAATATTATAGGTGCAGCAATATAGTATTGAGATATCCAGACTATACTGTGACATGCAGAGGCATTGGTCCTGGCCCACCAGATACTACCCACTTAGGTTGTTGCAGTCAGATGGCTGTATTTGTTGCTAAAGCTTATCACAAGCAGCAAGAGTTAGACCCTAATAGTTTAGCTCTGGTTTCCAGTAAAGGTATATAAAAACATTATTACTTTTGTATTCTTACACAATAATCAAAAGTTATGTTCTGCTTAGTGGATTTATTATATGTTACTTTTGGTTATATTTCAGATGTCCGAAGCTTAAGTATTGAAGATATGACTTCCAGTTATGAATATATACCTGATAATAATTTGCTGTGCTTGACTAATGAGTAAGTTTGCTAGTTTAGTTGTAAAAATAAATATTTTTAAGTATTTTTTAAGGTATTTCTTAATATTTGTTACAAAAGAAAATATAAATTGTTCTCAGTGTTGAACTAAACCCTGACATATTATCCTCAAACAAACAATCCTGCGTCACCATAGTCCTAACTTCACCTATATACTCCTATCATGAGATACAGTATACTGATAAAACATTCCAATGCAATTTGGATACAGAGTTAGCAAAACGATTCCTCTTTGACGACGAACAATACCGTGTCATAGCACCGAGACGCAAAATGCTCTATAAAATATATGAAATTGAAGATGTTAATAACAGGTTACTTAATTTTGCAACTGTTTTCTTATGTATCTAAAATACAATTAAATTAGCATTATGAAATTAAATCAAAGTAAACATGATGCCTCCTATGACTTTTTCCTCCTATATTGACTGTCTAGATTTTAAGAGTATTTTAAAGGCCTTCGCTTCGTTTCCTCGTAATTCTCTTTATTGTTAGAATTTAGTGAGTGTTTGTTAGTTGTAAGAAACCATAACTATTATCATAAGTTAAATAATACCTGTACTCTTAATATTTTTCAAAATTCAGGTTGAACTGCTCAACATTACAAGTGAAGAAGTTTTCTAAAACAACCCAAAATGTCATAGCCAAGAATAAAATAGATTCGCTTGTTCACACGCGAGAGGTGATTGATGAGATCCGTCACTTGACGAAGATGTTAAACTTGAATAAGGATTGTGAACTTAGCGGGGAACACACTTGGTGTAATATAAACTGGGGCGAGAATGCTCCGTACTGGAACCACTATTATAAAGTTGTCAGGGATTACATCTATCCCTTTGAGGTATAGTCTGGTTCTTACAAAATTTGCTTCAATCTTTTTCCTTTTTAATTAATAAACAGCCTTTGATCCCTGATTTTAGATCCTTCCAGTTATTTATAAATTAAGAAATTAAGTATCGAAAAAAACTGTGATTATCTGTTAATTTTTTAGATCTTGGCATTGACATAGCTTAGAATTGAATAGAATTGAGCTTTGTTTAGTTATAGATTGCAGGTCAAATTAGATAAAATATATGATAGATATAAATAAATACTTTTTTAGGCAAAATCGGAAGATTCTCGTATTCTAGAGCTTATATCTGAAGAGATAAATCGCCTCGTTGACAATAATTGGGATGACGATTTTCCTTCAGACGCTAACAGAATGGAAATACCAATTGAGAATTTAATGGAAGTGGTCACTCATGTTACTAACGATACTGATAAAGTCAAGTAAGTTTTGAGGTTGTGGCTTAAGAGAATTAAATAGATTTATCAGGGGCGAAAATCTTAGTGTCATTTTTATTAAAATTAGTTTTAACATAGTAGACTGCCGTTGATTTTCTGAAAATTATACGAAATATAATTTTTAAATATAAACAATTTTGATAACGTCATTTCGTTTGCGTAGAAATATGTACTAAAAAATAGGAAGGTTCTAAGAGCCTCGTAGCTAATAGGCTCTAAAAGTCTACAATGAAGCGGGAGATATCGGGTTCGAATCCCGATCCGGACAATTATAATTTATTCGGTCTCTGGAAGGGCTTGACAGTGGCCGGGCGAGTGTTTTAATAGTGTCGCACTTGTGAGAGCCATGCTGAAGTATTCGCTACCGCACTAATTGGTTCGCCCTGTCTGAAGTGATACCACGGGCTCTGAGAATACTCAGCGTGAATTGTTAGTTGCACGTGAAACAGTACTTATAAATTAAAATGCTGTTTAAGCGGCGTAAAAAGCCGGAAACACAAGCAATGCGCGTAAAATGTCGCGGATGTACATGGGCGGTGGTGTTCTCTTATACACGAGATCCAACTGCTCCTCTGTCCGCTAAACCATAAAAAAGTCTTAAACGCGTCAATAATAGTTACGAACAACCTACACATATAGGTTAGAAAAATAGCTTTTACTTTACAATATTGCATACATTTAATACCGGTGTATCTAGATTTTACCTAGAATTTAAAATTTCATTGATGATCATTTTCTTTTAGGGATTTATTGGAATGGAACGGATACCAAATAGTCGATGATGTAGTAATTCATTCCCGGCTACTAGTTGATACCACGTCAATGGGAACTCGTGATGATTGGCCAGATAACGAGACCGTATCAGATGTAAATAACTTCGTACATTTATAGTCATTTAGTAGCGTGCGTCAACCATAAATTTATCATATATATATATATATATATCATATCTTGGATGAATCATTAAAAGCGCTTTATATGTGTATTCTTTCAGCGCTTGTACGTACAGACTGAGTTTTACGGTTCAATATAATATATAAACAATATAAAATACTGATTTTAAGTTATATGTACTTCCATCAAAAATGTACAAACTAATGGTTGAGTTAGATATTGTTTGTATGTTGTAACTTTTAAGTTTTATCTTTAAAGAGAGGTATTTTTGTTTACTTTATTTTTTAAATAAACCTTCGCTTCGCCATTTTTTTCTATTTTAATAATAAGATCTCGATATATGAGGCAGAAAGAGTAACCTACAAGGATGACTTAAAACCTAAATTTGTATCTCGATTAATAAATATATTTTTTTAATTAATAAATAAATTTGAATTAAACAGTAGATTATGATTTTAATTATAGTCTTATGCCCAGCCATTCTGTGTTTTTATATTGATTTGTTTTAATTATGTTCCATTTAATTCTTAAAAAGCCCTTTAATAATTGAGAATTTAAATCACAAAACTCCATTATCTAAGAAATAAAAAATATTGCAGTGGGACACATCTGAGGTGCACTCTACTTCGCTCTCTGATGGAAGCACTAATGTGCCTGAGTATTATGGTTTGATGTTTTGAATTACCAGTATTATTATACATTTATGAAAAAAATATTATGATGTTATACATTGTTATATCAGTTAATGTTCGAACTACATTTTTTTGGTAGTATCATTAACCATGAAAATTGTAATGAATATTAGGGTGTCGAATGCGCTCCATCATGTATGATTCAAAATACATTATGTTAGTGTTTACGTTTGCCATAAAAGAATCGTATTTTAACACTACACAAGGTTATAAATATAAATTATATTAATATACATTCTTTCGCCAATTTTTTTATAGTAAATTTACGTAATACGTAAGTTATAAATTTTTATACCATCCCAAATTGGCATTCGTAATTTTTACTTACACATGTGTGACGTTGTAGTTTCTTGTCGAATGGTACAATTTGGGTTAATAACTGACATGATAGGCTACTTAATGTGTATACCTTTCGAGTCTGTTATAATATTTTCATTTATTTAAGAATCAATATTTGGTGTTTGTTAAGTTGAATTTTTATAAATCCTGATTTATCACATATAATTTGTCATAATTAGTTAGTAATTAATTTGAACAAAATTCGTGTGTTAATACTTGTTTTTTCAAATTATGTTTAGTGATTAAAATACTGAACTCAAAGCTGTCAAGCTTAATAGCAATTGACAAATACGCAATTTCATTATTCTAGGCCGCTGCTTAAGCCGAGCGTTGGACCACAAGGTTCGTAAACTACGAAAATTACTCTCGGATGACGAAGATATAACTAGCGAGCTAGATAGAGTGGTTTGTCGTCTGATGAAGTTAGCTTTACATACAACAAAAACGAGGCAATCCCCTGTACCGTCTAGTTGGGTGCAGTGTAAACTGTTTGACCTGCTCACACTAACTGAGAAAGCCATCGAAAGAAGAAAGAAGCACTACTATGAAGAGTGTACGATAAAAGCTATAGAGAACGGTTATTATTCACTCACATCTACTTATATATTAGAAAGAATTATAAATAAACTATAGAGTTAGCTGCATAATAATAAAAAAACAAAATTATGGTTCTTTGATTTTTCTAAACAGGTAAACCTGGAGATATTAATTCAATTTTGGCACTAATCAATGTGAAACAAGAAAACATACGAGCGTATGTGTGCTTTAATATTTTTTCAATACGTGCTTTTAGAACCGAAACTAATATTTACATCTAATTTTCAGAGATGAAATTGTGTTCAAATATAGGCATTTGATTAATCCACTCAGTAAGTAATATTTTTAAGTTGTATACAATAAAGCACTTAATAGTTTTATATGATACTGAGACTTATACCTATGTAAAACATAATTTTTAACTTAACTGTTGACATTTTCAGTCGGTCTACACTTAATTAGAAAAATGGGCAATTAAATACATCCTCTTTCTTATTGATTTATCTTAAATGTTACAGGCATAAAAGACGAAGATAAGCTTCACATAACTGAAAATTCCGTCGAAGAACTAGATCTAGAAGATGATAATGATTTTTTTCAAGGTATATATTGTGGTAAAGTAAGCGATATCTTGTTTATCCAATTGCATTTTTTTTAATACTCCACAGAAGAAACTCACATCACGTCAGTTGTGGAAGATCTTATTAATGGCGACGAAAATGAAATTATAAAAAATCCCAAAACGAAACTGGATATTGTAAGAGAATGGATAAGTACAGAGTGTGAAAATATACCATATCATTACGACATACAAGTGGCTAAATCCACATATGAATTCGATAAGAAAGATAGCGTAACTTATGTGGACGAACAAATTGACAATATTGCTTTTACTTCACCGTCTAGCTGTGGTTCTGTTGATAGTAAGAATAAAAATGTGAACAAAGACAGGAAACCTAAAAAAGTACATACAAAAATTGTAAAAAAGTCATCAAAAAAGAAGCTTAATTATACTTTACTATTGAAAAATTATTGCATTACGTTTAGAGATTCCGATCATAAGTTTAAAAGGAAAGGAAAAGTGTCGCAAAAAAAGGTATCAAATGTAGCTGCTCCGGTGCGTATACTATATATATTTGAACATTGTACTAGGGTCAGTTTAGTCAATATTTAGGATCTAACTTACATAACTTTTTTTTAGATACCTAATAGCTTAATAGAACTCTGTCAAAGTCCAGATAAGGGAAATAATGACACTGAAAGAGAAGATTTTAGTTACAGAAAATATATAATTCACGATGAAATAAATTGTAATTATAACGACATAGCAGCTGTTGAAAAAAGTCATGTGATCAGTATTGTTACACAAGACGCAGAGGAAGAAGTTGCTTTAAGACGGTCGATCGGTACCGAGCCTAGCTCCAACATGATTGATAATGACGCTGATCTCGAAACAGTTCTCAATGTTACAAAGCACGATAGTATCAGTGTTTTGAATGTAAAGGACTGTGAAAATATTCAACCGCAAACGATATTTTTATATGGTATGATACTACACAAGTATTGATTTATTTTTTGAAATTTTTTTGAATTTTATTTGATTTTTACATTATTACAGATATTAATGAGCCGAGTACATCTAAAGGGATACGGCACGCAGGCTTAGACGTACAATGTGGCCCAGATGATGTGGCACAGATGAACTATCATTGCGACACACTGTCTGCAACTACATCTTTTTCTAAATTATCTAAATTGTTTTCAAAAGGTATTAAAATAGAGCGTTCAAAGACCAATGTCAGTCATAAGAAAACTTTTGATGCAGGGACATCCCCAGATTTTACAAGTCCTTATAAGTTTTCTCAAGGTTATACCTACGCCGGTATCAGAATAAATGATTCTGATAGTAAAATACCAGATGTCAAAACTGAATCTACTGCAACAACAACAACAACAACGACACTGACAGCCCTTAATACTGATAACACGTTAGGTGAGTCTAATAAAAAAAAAACTACAATTATAAAGTCAAACTGTTTTAAATATGAAGTGAAATCTCCGGAAGGGTTACTGTCTCCAATACTAAAAAACGACATACAGACACAATTGGCTAACAATAGAGTTGATATCCAGAAGAAATCGCCCACAAGAGTGAGATCAAAGCTAAGCTGTGGTGGGATTCACGTCCATAGTTTTAAAGACAAAGAGATTTCGGAAGAAGTTATTTACCAAGGAGGATGGAACGAGAGAAAACCAGATCAACTTACAAAAAGTAAAGATAAAAAAGTTGTCCCTAAAAGGGTAGTGTACACGGCAAAAAAAATAAAACGCAGCTCGAATACATCTGTAAAAACCCATGAAAAAAGTGAATCTAATAAAACAAAGAGATCGATGAAAGCTCCGAAAAAAATAATAAAGATGGAACAAAATAATAAAATTTTACTAAACAAAAAAGTACCACCTGCCAGAAATAGAAACATATTGTTGAGAAATATTAAAAAGGTAATAAAAAAATTATTAATAAACCCAAATTTTCATAAAACATGCTAACTCTCAAGTACATTTGCAGGTCGCCTCGAAGTCGCTTGTCAGGTACGAAAATTCTTAACATGTTTTTCATTTTGAAATTAATAGTGCACCAGTTTCCTTATTTAATTAAGTTTTTTTTAGTAATACGCCCAAGACCACTGATACTGTGCATAAACTAAATCGAACTTTGTTTGAAAGGCCAAATATTGAAAATTATTTACCACCTTACCTTAAGAGAAATCGGAGTGTAATAGCAAATAGATATCTTTCTAAAAGCGTAGCCTCGGCCAAACCTAAAAACACTTTAACATCCCAATCCAAGATACAAAATATTAAAGAGAATTCTTTGAAGAAACAGTTAATAACTTCTAATACAGAGGATATGCAACTAAGTACTGTAAAAGAATTGAAAGATGATTCGAATGTTTATGTAAATTATCAAATATTTCGAAATGAAGTTGAAAGCAATAGAATTGTAGGGAACGTTCAGTCCATCAATCGAGAAGCTATAGGCAGTAATAGTACTCCAAAACGAAGGGGTAGCCCTGACTCTCAGATCAGTACTGGCTCTACAGCTAACAGTGTAGGTACAGTCAGAGCTGTTTCGTCTACCGTTATAGTAGAACCCTGTAAAAGACCTGCGACAGCATGGAATACAAATATCCCCACTAGTAGTAAACTATCTTCCGCAAAACGTAGTTTAAGCAAATTTAAAAACATCATTAAGAAAAATAGAAATGACAAGAAAATTGAAGATAAAGAAAATATTCCCACATCATGGAAAAATTCAAAGCGAGAATTTGTCGGTACTACAAAAAGTATTTTTAGGGCGCACACAAACTCTGATAGTTTACCGTTGTCTAAAACAAAATTACACTACAAAAAGTCATCTGTAAAGTTACCAAATATCAAAAGTTCTAGCAGGTTATTGGAAAAATCTTCGTCGTCTTTGTTGTCCAAAAAACAACAGGATGATGAGTCGGTTTCCGACAAAAGAGTGCCTAATCTTCCCGATACAATTATTGTTTTGGAGTCTTGTAAAAATCTGTTAGAGACTGCAAATGTGCCAATGCAAATTGATAGTAACAAACGAACATCTGAAAGTGCAGACATACATATTGAAAATATATGTACCAATCAAAACTGCTCAAAATTGAAAAGCGACGAAAGCTTAGGTATTTTTATAAAAGAAATGCTTGTTGAGACAGTTAGTTCAATTTTCATCAAATCTGATGATAATTTAATAAATGACATTTCATTTAATGGCGATGAAAGCTTCAAGGTTAATACAACTTCGTCGCCCTCAAGTTTTAAAACTGTGATTGAAAATCAAGATTCATCTACATTCAAAATATACTTGGAAGAAGCCATCAATGCCTCATTTAATGAAATAACAAGTAATACGAGTTTGGAAGGTGCAGGCAAATCAGAAATAAAATTATTAGAATCCATTTGTTCCTCATCAAAACAATCAGAATATTTTTTAGCGGACAATCAGCTAGATCTGAATGAGTTTTCTTCAATGATCAATGAGCCAAGCTATTCCGTTCAGGGAATATTCGAAAGAAGAGATCGAAACATTGTTACGGTACAACCTTTATTTTATCCTAATTCCATTTTCTTCAAATGATATAATCATAAAGTCACAACTTTTCCACATAACCTAGCTAACACACGATATCTGAACAGGATATTGGCGGACCTATAGCTCTACAAGCGTTAAGCGGGTTCTCTATGAATGCTCTACCTCTCGCTGGAGATCAGCCAGAGTATATTAATTTGGTTGATCCGCAATCTGGACTTCTTTGTCCACAAATGAACAGACAAGCGGTATGTAAAATGCAAAGCAAGCTTACAGCTGTCGTAGCAACGTTTAAAAACGTACGCGGTTTAAACAGCTAAATAGTGCCTCTATTTAAAAATAATAGGTTACCGTCATTTGTCATAAATACTTTATCTATCACTTATTTTTTTTAATATCTATATGTCAGCGTTAGAAATGGTCGGATGGTATTCTCGCTGGTAGCATCTTCACTAGCAATTCGGATTGCATAGTAAAAGTTTGGTGAACTACCCCGACTCGGCCTTTAACAGCATTCCCTGGACAAAGGACTTATTGCGTCCAGATGTTCGCTTTAGAAACAAATTATTGGGTAGATATTAGGATTTCTATTAGGTGCACAGTAAACTGATTCGACGACATATATAGAAAAGATTTGATCTATTATCATATATTATTTAGTAAGTTAATTTCAATTTTGTAATCTGACGATATAATTTCTTACAGGAGTCTGAAGAAATATTGGTGTCTGGAAGATCCTCGGATACCTACGAGTCATGCTTTGTCGAAGAGGAGTCCTTTGTTCCCAGTTGGTTATTTAATTTGATTAATCAGCAGAATTCTGTGAGTATAAATTATATAAGAAAACCAGCTTACCCCGTCAAACGTTGTTTTGCCTCATACATTAACAAGGACTAACATCCCCTATTAATAGAATAAGACACGAACAAATTTATTAAAAAATATTGGGGTGAACGACGCTTATCAGTTAGGGGGATGAAAAGTAGACAGTAGCCAATTCTCATACCTACTCAATACGCATACAAAGTTTCATAAAAATCGGTCAAGCTTTTCGAAGAAGTATGGTAACTGACACTGACACGAGATTTTTATCTATCAGATAAGGCTTCGTATTACCAACAATATGTAGTATAAATTGTAGTAGATTGCTATTTATGTTTTGGCTTTCTATAACTAATCACATGCGCTGTACCGATAGCGATTAACCTTAGAATTATTTGCAATTCCAGACCGACGAATCTGAAGAGAACCATGCTCCTGTGTATCCTCTGCCCATAGCGGAGCCTGTATTAGATATGGACGGTGTGAATTTAGTTGAAGGCTCTGGAGCAGGGGCGGGTGACGGGAGGGGTGTTCATAGTGATCACTCGCGGGACAGCTCCGGACGAGGCACCTCTGTTAGCACCAGCGAAACCTCGACCGATACACCCACGGAGGTAAAAAATCATTATTATTTATGTAGAGAATGTTGTTTTATTTTTTTTTATTTTATAGCTGACAACGGATGAAGTGGGTCTCCTATATGGTAAGAGAGCACCGCCACCCATAAACAATTGCGCCACAGTCCGCGTATTGGTTGTGTTGCCGGCTTTATTACGCCACTTTTATGGCATTTTTTAAGGGTCTTCGGTAACCTCACTCTGTGAAACACATTACAAGTACCGTATCACGCTGAGTATTCTGTGCCGCACGTGCACTTCAGACCAGCCGGCCCAATTTATGCGTCAGTATGGCTCTCCCACGCGTGCGACAGTATTAATACACTCGCCCGACCACTGTCAAACCCTTTCAAGAGACTGAATAAGTTATAATTGCCCGGACTGGGATTCGAACCCGATACCGCTGCCTTCGTGGTACACTTTTAGAACCATTAAGCTATGAGGCTCTCATAAATATTTGAGAATGCCGCCGTGTGAATGTTTGTGTAATTTAAACTGACGATTATTGACTGAAAAACTGTAACAGGCTTATGTTCTGCCTGAATTGCGTGCCGTATTTATTCATTTAAATATGTTGTAAAATAATGTATTAATATACAGAACGTGAAAGACACATAAAATATCTTTTTTTATTACAAGTTACATTAAGCTAACAAAACGTACTAAGTTCCATGCTTGTATGTCAGAAATCCAACAAACCGGATGTCTTGTCACCTAGAATACAAACAAAAACTAATTTTATATGGCTAGGTTGAGTTTCAAAGCAATTCTGTAAACATTTCAGGCAATTCTAGTGGATCCATCAACTTTTGTCGGCCTCTATGAATTTGTTCGCGAAGCAGCGAATTCTGCGAACATGGATAGGCCGAATGAATCTCCCGATACATCATTTACAACTGCTGAAGGTTAGGTTGAGAGAATTATATTTCCTAAGTGACATAAAAATATCAAGAAT
This sequence comes from Delias oraia, assembly GCA_018230265.1. Classification (NCBI taxonomy): domain Eukaryota; kingdom Metazoa; phylum Arthropoda; class Insecta; order Lepidoptera; family Pieridae; genus Delias; species Delias oraia. The sequence goes on along the minus strand of DWCF01000074.1, from coordinate 59,838 downwards.
AATTTACAGGATAAGATGATTATTGTATAAGACGGAAAAAACGATTTTATACTTAAGTATTTTATATTTAGCACGTAAAGTATAGTAACAACTTTTACAATACATTCACATAAATTTAAAGAAGTAGGTGTCTTGAATTTAGCATCTCAATACGTTTTGGAGAGTTATTATGTTTGTTCGAAACAAATATAAATGACTTTGTCAAGAAAAGCGACATTCATAATCGGAACATTTGAAATAAGCATTCTGGTTTTACCAGTTATCAGACTAAGTAAAATAAGAAATTCCGTTAGAGGTAATTGATACGCTTTTACAATAAGATCCCAGAAAACGTTAAAAAAAATTCTATAAATAAATTATTAAAAACTGTTATGAGGTAAAAAGATTTGTGTGATAAAGAATATATATATATATATATAATGTTAATGATTTTGTAAATGATCGCGCCTTGGAAATAAGGTGTTCGCGCCAAGTATTCAAAGGTAATTTTTTGTTATATTTTTTATATCTCACGGAAGCAAAAAATTACACTCACAGAGTTTATTTCGCCAATTCTTAATGGGCCGGTGGTATTTTTTTTTACAGTGTAGCGGACAACGGAGCAGGTGGGTCTCTTATACGGTAAGAGAACACCGCCGCCCATGGACAACTGCGCCACAGTCCGCGCATTGGTTGTGTTACCGGCTTTTTACGCCGCTTGAGTGACATATTTAAGGGCCTCCGATGTTCTCACTCACTGAAAACATAGTAAAAATACCGTTTCACGTTGAGTATTCTGTGAGCCCGTGCTATCACTTCGGACGAGCCGGCCCAATGAATGTGGCATGGCTCTCCCACAGGTATTAAGACAGTCGCCCGGCCACTGTCAAGCCCTTCCAGAGACCGAATTAATTATAAATTATAATTGTCCTGACCGGGATTCGTACCCGATACAATACATGGCTTCGTGGTAGATCTATTAAACCACTTAGCCACGACGCTCTCGAAAACTGATTTTGACGTTCAACGAGCTGCATTTTTGTATTCATGTGTTTGATAACTTTATTTACAGCAGATACTGGTGACGACAGCCGTCAGATGACGCGTAGTAGGACCGTCGCCAGCGACATTGATGCTGACGTAAGCTCTCTCGACACTGACGCAGTGGATTCTGACAACTACGAATGAGACCGGCTCACATTTCGAACTTTGGCAAAATTCAAAACGTTTGGAAACGTAATTATACATACAATTCACAATAAATTATTGTATTTCTTCTGTAACTCTTTTTATTTAGTTTTTACTTTATCACATCAGCACGTTTTTTAAATCAACTGTGTATCAAGATTAAGTCATAGTATTCTAAATTCTACGTGTACGGCTTTTACGGGCTGTCAAATTAGAAAAACTTCTATAAAATACTGTAAACAATATTTCTTTATGAATAATTAATTTTAAGTAAAGGTTTTCATTGCACTAATGTAATTATTTTAATATATACGGTTTGATTGAGCAGTGAAATGTTTTTGAACACGAAAAAAGTTATGGGTTTTATAAATAAAAAAGAAACCGAAATATCGAGGAAATGTCTTCTTGCATTTATTCATATTGTACAATTCTTATAATGATTCATTCTGCAAAATTTTACAGGCGAGCAAATTCATATATAAAACATTAGCTCCTTGTATTGTACATAACCATTTTTACCAGTATAGTGAAAACATGCGTATAGTTTTTTTAGTTTAGGATAATAAATTACTTAAATACTAATTTAAATTTGGTTCTTTATTAATACAATAACTAGGATGCACTATCCTGCTGTTACCGAAACGTACCAAAACATACTGCGGTGCTTTCTCGTTGCCGATGAACTTTCTCTGCTGAATATTTAAATTAACATTTGAATCGACGCAATTACACAAATATAAGGCAGGCGAGATGGCCCGAAGCTCAACTTCGCTTGAATCAAATATTTCCATTTACCTAAGCGCACTCGATAAAATACATGATTTTTAACCATTCCATTTGACGCTGTATTCCACTAAAGACATTCCTGGGTACTCCGATTGCTCATTCCATTACGGATGATTCTTCTAGTAATACGCGTTGTAGAATTTAACCTAAACGCGTTGATTTGTCACCTTGAGTGTATTTAATTACCGGAAAGAACGTGTAGTGGAATACATATGTCATCGATGGTATCATTAAAAACATTCGGTAGCTTTAAGATACGCATAGCATAGCCTGAACACGTCGATTGCCATAATATTATACATATCTTACAATTTTCTAGCTGAACTAGCGTTGTCGTCAAAATGAAATACCATTTATATTGTGATGTAAACGAAATCGTATCCAGTAGAACCTATATTTACTATTTGAAAACAAATCGGCGCTTAGTGCGCGTAAAATATTAAAAATGTAAGAATATATTGAATGTCTTATCTGTAGTAGTTAAGGTAACTATTACGTTCATTATTTTAAGGCAGTGAAACACCCAACTTAAACTCAAGGACAGTCGGGGACGAGTTTACCTAGCTAACATTAATTAAGTAGTATATATCACTAGACATTTTCACATGCGACCCTCTACATCGGCCGACTTATATAATACATTATTTACATGTCTTAAACACGTCGGTATGCGACGTAAAACAAGTTATCACGAACACAAGCGGGACGCACTCCGATACCCTAAACCACTCGGCCATCGAAAGTCCATCGGCTTATCCTAACACCCCAACCTAAACAAAAACAAATAATCGTTGGAGTCGCTCACAATAGGCGCCACGAAATCTGCTAAGTTAAATAAGAATACAAACAATCACTAGGTTCCTCTTTTAATATTTTTATGTATCGATTTGTATCATGCATAGACAATGTTCATAGACTACAATCAATAAACATAACATTGTCCGAAGCTTCTTTATTTTCGATTGTCTTTTCAGTATTTGGACATTGGAATTGTAATACATGTCCAAAATTAATTATTAATACATACAAAATGTCAATTGTGTAATAAATAAATTATCTTACGTAAATTGTCATACATTTAAAGTTACAAGACATGCCTGATACACATTTAATACAATTATATAGAAGATTTAATAATCGTTAACCTCGAAAGTCACCCACAATGCAGCGCCTCGGCAAAATAAACAACTTCCTATGCAATCACACTGTCTAATAATAAATTTCATATCATGTTATCACAGAAAAATATTTATTTACAATTTTGTAACCTACAGCATGCCTCGCAACATTTGCCGTGATCGACAATTCAATCGGTTTTCTTTTCTGAAACTTTTCCCAGAAAATCTGTGGAAAATTGTAAATAAGTTAAGCAATGTCTAAGGGAGATTCTAATATATTAATCGTGTTAAAAATATTAAAAGAACAATGAGTATTAAGAAAAAAGCCTTCGATATATGATTTATGGACATAACATTGCTTAGTTTTCCTATACCTATATTGAATGTGATCTTGTGGGTGAAATATATATTAAACCAATTATAACTAATATAGTTTATTCTATTATTATTTAGCGGACCTCAAATGAATAAATACTGCTTCACAATTCAAATTATTTACTAAAAGGTCTTAATGCTCGCACGTATGCCGCAGGGATAATTTACTCTACGATTGGAGAATAATTTTTAGATTTTGAAACGCCGGAATTCGCCTTCAATCAAAACATTTATTGACCATACTTCCTATCGCCAATACGGGCAATCCATGTAAAGTGACTTCGGAATATTAGTTAAGTTACTTATTATAAATATCATAAACTTAAAAATAAACTAAACAATGTTTGCATGTGAAGTCCGTTCGTAAAATAAAGCAATATTTTTTTCCAATTGACATCTTTTGTATATTAAAATAATAGAGTACGTGGATTTTTCTTCCGGCAAATGTGTGGGTAACGGATTGGCGTTGACATCTTGTGATAAAATACAGTATTTATTATTTTTAAATATACAATGATCAAATTGAAGTAGATTCATCAACTGTTATATAATGCAGGGCTCTCCAGTGAAAGCAACATGAAGCGTTGTCGCATTGGTTTTGACAATGCAATACATTCTGACATGTCAAAATTCAATTAAATAATTTTTTCTAACATACATTATTGAAATCAGTTAAATATAATCTTGAATATTTCTATACCTTCCAGTGATAAGATTATGATTTGTTTAAATGAATCTCTATAAATATTGTAAAATTGAATAACAAAAATCCTTATTTAAGGGAAAAAAAAATAATTCTGTAATATAATATTTCCTTTCCACAATTATCAACTCCATTAATCGCGTTATAGTTTATTTTGTAAATTACCTAGAACTGAGTCGAAACAAGCAGTTTAAATAAAATAAACTTTTTCAGCGTTGAATGATTTGACGACTGCGGCTGGTAGTAAAGAATTTACGCATTGCGTTTCTCTATGTAGATAAGGCAAAAAATAAGTTTCTACAGAAATAAAATATTATGGAATTATCTTATCTTTAACAAGTATGGACGACATCTAAAAAAGTAGATTACCGGTTAATGTGAAAAATTTGCTCAAAGATTCTTTCGTTAAATAACAACCTTCATCACCAAAAGTAACAAAACAGGTACCTATCGACTGGCCTACACACGATTTAACAATTTTAGTTAATTTAATGCAGAATATCAAAGTTCATACAATCCATGTTATTTATTTATTTGTATTTATATAAGTAACGTAGATATAAAGCACTTGGGGGAAGGACAGCAAATTCAATAAAACGTTAATTATGTATTAAGTATAATATTAACTAAGTAAAAATTATTTTGCTATGTAAATATATCATACAATATTCTAGTATTAATTTGTCTGACGATGAAATGCTAGATTGTTTCAACGTCTAACTGGAATGGGAAAGTAGCGGAGCGAGGCCGCGCGGGGTGGCCGCGCTGAGCAGTGCTGAGCGCTGGCGCCGCTTAGTGCAGAGGCGTGGCGGCCGGTTGAGCGGGCCAAAGGCCTCGCTCCCCTCCTTTCAGCAGGCGGTAAATTTTTCGTAGTGCAAATTTAATATAGAAAGTTACTTTACAATACAGACTAATAACTTTATGTAAAAATCCTAGCACAAACGAGTCGCCTGGCACTGTTTTATACTTCGATTACCTTAATCGTAATATAAATCAAAGAGTAAAATTTTAGCGAATTAAAAATTAAATTTTCCAAAACTTTGTAAATACTAGAATTTGGATAGCCGCCCGCGGAGGCGCTCCGGCGGGACGGGCTAGGTCTATCTACACATATTCACACGAAGAGTCCCCGACGCGTCAGTAGGTGTGCGCGTGGGCAGCGGGTGAGGCGGGCGGCGCGCGCACGTCCCGCTGGGAGCGCGCGCGGCGGCGCCGCTAGCACCAGTCGTCCTCGTCCGAGTCCGAGTGGCGCGTGCGCGGCTTGAACCCGTTGGGCAACCGCGCGCCACTGGGCGAGGGCAGCGCGCGCGCGCCGCGCCCCATCGCCAGCGCCGCCTCGTAGCTCAGCGGCGCGGGCGCCTCGTAGGTGCGCACGCCGCGCTCGCTTTCGTAGCCCCAGCCGCGCCTGAAATTATATCCCCCTTTTCTAGCCATTTCTAACTTAAGGGCCTCCATTATCCTCAATTATTCTGCGAAACACAGTACAAGTACCGTTTCACGTTGAGTATTCTGTGAGTCCGTGGTATCTCTTTAGACGAGCCGGCCCAATTAGTGCGTCCGCATATAATTCAGCATGGCTCTCCCATGGGTGAGACAATATTTAGACACTCGCCAGGCCACTGTCAAGCCCTTCCAGAGACAGAGTAAATTATAAAATTAAATTCTAACTATCCCGACCGGGATTCGAACCCGATACCTCGCGCTTTATGATACACTTTTAAAACCATTAAGCTACGGAGCTCTCAAAAACGAGGCTGTTTTCAATAGATTACAAAGTGACATATATGTATTTATGAAAACTGTTCATACCTTTCCCTAGATCTATAGTCTCGGTGTATCAGTCTTTCAACCTCTCGCCCATATTCGTACTCATCGTGGAGAGGCTCTAAAGGCTCTCGCGCCGTAGGCCTTAACGACAACTGCAAGTTGGAAATATAAGATGAATGTGGCGCTCGAGAGGGTGACGAGATCGGTTGCCGAAAGCGAAACTTACGTGCGAGGGGCTGTGGCTTAATTTGGTGAAGGGCGGCTGCTTAACGTGCAGCGTGGACGGTTTGGTGGGCGTGGGCGGCAGCTGGCGGCCGCGGCCGCGGCGCCCGCCCTCTCGCTCCCACGAGCGCTCGCGCCACTCCCGCCACTCGCGGTCCTTGTCACGGTCTCGATCGCCACCTATGGGAGCCCAGACTGTCCTTTGAATAACCGAGTTGTTCCATACCTGACTTAATTCATAGGCAACGAGCTACACATTACACTGATGCTGAAATTGAACATGATCGAAAAGCGAGGAAAATAAATATTATAATGGTGAATCGATTGTATAGCGAAGTTAACAATAAACAGATGTGCAAACAATTTTCTTATGAATAAAATACATTTGTATTTGCACGCTTCTCATAAATTACACACGAACGATTACACGAAGCTAAATTTCATTGACAATTAATCGTGCAAATAGCATCGAATGTATACGGAGCAAAAGGTCTTTCGTATGGAAAAATTCAGCCAATTCTAACAAGAACTTAGACCCTTTGCTTTACAAAATGTAACAACATTCATGGAGCTTATAAGATAAGGATATCCATGGTGAAAAGCGCCAACTGTTTATCTGCTTTGATGAGTATCCTACGTTATGAATATTTTGCGCGTGTTTTTGCAAAGTTGAATGACTGAGTGTGAAATGCAATGGAAGTATAATTGAGAGCGGGGATTGAATGTATCTGTATGGCTTTGAGAGGCCGCTGTGGTGTGAGTGGTGGCACCAGGAGCGGCTCGGACGCTCACCGTAGGTGTGGTGGGGCGGGCTGGGCGACCGCGAGGGCAGGCTCAGGCTGGTCGTGGGATAGGGCGCCTTCCACTCCTTCCCTGCTGTCAGGAATACCTTCATGTACCTTTCACCACGCTTTAGCCTAATCCGTTGCTTTACCGACCCATACACATTTCATTTTTGCTCATGAAGGTGACGCTAAAAGTTTTGGATTTTTAAGAGGGGAATGTTTCTATGTTAACATTTCCATTCATTTAAAATGTGTCAGAAAGTATAGAGAAGCATATAAAACTCTTTAAAACACACGCAGTTCGTTACAATGTAAAACTCTACTCTTATGTTACAGCTATTGACACGTGTTCGTTAAGCTAAATGTTACGTAAGCGTTTGCATGCTGCATGATACTGTCGTCGTGCATGCGCTAGTATCGTTTCTTTGGGCTCGAAAATGAAGCGAAACCGTGCAGCCAGAGAAGGCCCCGATGTATTATGTGGACATGCAGCAGGCAAATCAATTTGTATGAGGTCTATTATTACAAAAATTACCAACCAAATTATGTTTGTTTATAAAATCTAGAAAAATATAGCCCGTTACATATTATTTATACTAATCTATTGAACAAAGTTTAGCCGATGAAGTCTGGAAATGGATTTTCTAAATAAGTTTTCTAAGAAAACTGCGACAAATTTCATACCAATAATAATATTGCTACGATACTCGTATACTTTTGTACAAAACTAGAATTATTTGTCATCACAAATGGCTAACTTACAAATTTCTCTAAAGGTACTAACTTATCATTAACTAGCTCGTTTTAAATATTAGCTTATAATAAACTACTACTACAGTTTATGAAATGCTACAACTACTTGTAAGCTAAAATTCCAATCTTCTCACAAAACTTTCAGAGTAACTTCATGAGAAGAAAAATGTTTGCAAAACTGTCGGGTCAAAACTGAATCTAAATGAAATATAACAGTTATTATGATCATGATATTCTTATGTGTGAATACTAATATGAAATAATATATAACAATGTTAAACAAAAGTAAAAGATGTTATTCAATAAAAACTTCGTTATATATTGAATGTGATTTCAATCGAGAATTGGCAATCTAGCAAAAAGCTAGTCTGACAAATTTGACGGTACGATGATATACATACCTACTGGATGTATAATAATTAAACAAAAATACATTAGAACCATTTCGATATGGTGTTTTGGTACCGCCAAATTTAGGAGTCTCCTTGTCCGAGGAAGTTAAGTATCTTACAGGACTAACTGTTTAGCGGTTAGCTCACAGAGGGAAGTGAAACCTACCATGGTAGTGATGTGGCGCTCGATGCGTCCGCCCGTGTCTCTGGTGCTCATGTTTCACTATCTCGACAACATTATTGACGGTGTCAGAGAATCCGATTTCGTGATGGTATCCACCGTAATGCCGTCTTCGAGGGCTCGGTGTACGTCTGAATGAGGAAAATATATTATTTTATAACACCCTCAATGCTTCGGATGTTATACCAAAATGTACCTCAAGAGTTTTACGTTGTCAAAAACGTGATCTTGACATACATATATGAGGCATGCATTTGGAAGAGACAATGTTCATGCGAAGTTTTGTTAGTTCTGAGAAACACGAAATTGTTTTAGAAAATTAGTTGTGTCTATTATTTCTGCATAGCTGACATACCCCCTGCTAATAATAACCGTAGTGCAATAGAATCTTCGATGACGCTAAAAATAAAACAAAAAGTATAATAAAATAGGCCTAAGCATAAGGTAAGAAAAAATAATAAATATTTTTATTTCCCCTAAATAAAGAACATTCTAATTCATACCAGATACTTAAAAAGGACGAATGAAAAAGATAACTTAAAAAGTACAGAGATTTGTTTAGGAAAATAGTATTCACCTTAAACTAGATGATCTTCCATGGTGGCCATTTTGGTAGATATGCGGCGCTTGTAGCCTACCCTCTTCTAAGGATTCCATGGAAGCGTGGTGCGATCCAACATCTTGTAATTCTAACACCTAGAGAAATAAATTCCTTTAATATTTGTATGGCTTCAAAAACTTTCGTATGACGTAGTTATGCGTTGAATTTTAATTATTCAAATGCTTAATTCTGTCCCATATTTACAAAATTGTAAATACAACAGTTATATGAAATATAAATAATAAAAATAATTTAAAAAGAGCCTCATGCAGCCGTGCTTGAGTGGAAGAATAAAATACGCGTAACGTACTCACCGATTTTCTGAAAATAACAAGCTAAATAATTAAATACGAAAACTTACAATGCTGTATACATTTAAAAGACATGCAAGAATTAGTGTCATGCAAAACGTGAATGCTTTGTTTTTGTGTTTTTTTTCATTGCTTTGCGTTTTTGTAATGAATGTCAGAATATTACGATGTCAGTCGGTCATTATTGGCAGTGTCGTGTTAAACGAACAGCAATATCGATTAGAGCAACGAAGTTAACATTTATATTTTCATTCACTAGTAAGGAAAACAAAGTTTAAATAATATTAAAGACATTCATAGTCTACATCAAAACATCCTATCATACTGTAAATATTACCTAAACATCAATAACCATCTGTAAATTTAAATCAAAATTAATGTCGGAACGGCACAAATCTATAACAACGATAACTGATTACACCAAAAAGCCTAAGGCCATAGTTTAATACACAATTCACCTAAGTTAAAAAACAACTTGTTTTACACCTCACAAATAATAAAAAAAACATTTATTTAAAACATTATTCATCATTATCGCAAGGGCGTCTAACGGTTACAACATCCACAATCTATTACAAAGTGCATCAATAACTCTGGACTCTATTTATAGCACACAAAAACTAAACCAACGCCCACGATTATTATATGTTCCACAATTTGGGACTCATTGCAACACCCACTTAGTACATGTATATACGTTTATAGCAATTTTAATACTATTTCCATCCATTATGAAGGTATTCACCTTTTTATTGTTTCTGCAACAAGAGAAAAATATCATAAGGATATATTAAGAATATATTTGGTAAAATTTATATTATTGACTAATTTACTAGCCTAATCCTATAGATTAATATAAAGGTAAAAAAACAGTAGTTGAAAGAATTTGTTTACAATCTTAGAACTTTTTTTATATTAACGAATTGTAATTAAATAATGTCATTGAAATGTTTCCATATCAACTTACTTGTGAGGTTTCCTAGTATTTCTTCTCGCAAGGTCCACTAAGGTGTGCGGGTCATCGACGTGACCTTCAGTTGTAGGAACAGTAATTGTTTGTCCCTCTTGACTCAAGGAACCTGTCCGAGAACCATGACCCAGGCCCGTAGCCGCCACGTCCAGCAAGCAGTTAAAGAAGGACGCCTTCTGTACCAGCCATTTGACTTCATCCTCTCTTCTTCGAAGTCACTTGCGCATGCTCATGACACGAGTTATTCAGGAATTTACTTTATTCCAGCTCGATTCTAATGAGCTTAAATATTTTTTTTTTTTTAAGAAACAAAAAAATCATATCTTACTAATTGATATACATGAGTTTGCGCAAATGGATCACACAAGATATAAGCCGTCACAAATCAAACCAACAAAAACTCGATCGTTATACTAAGTAATATCTGTTCTCTAAGAGATGCTCGTCAGACGACTGTAATATGTTATATGGCGTTATGGAGATGTATGCTGCTAGTATCTGAGGAAATACTAATAATATGTTAGACATTGGCGTCTTTGTTTTTGGCGTGGTTGTCACACATGTTGTAGGTAGGTACTTGTCGTGTGTCCAGTTAAAAAACCTGTATGCTGAAAGTAAATGTTGAGTTTTGTTGAAAATGTTGAGCGTTTATCGAAAACAACTGTAGTATTATCTTAGATGCTGGAAATTGTGCGAATAATTTGAAGCCAGAGGCAGTTTTGACGATTTTTTTTATATTTAATATGTTTAATATATACAAATTATAAGATAATTATATGATTAATTACGGCTGTTCTATACTTTTATTGTGCATGCCCAATATTGAATAGTGACCAAAATGCATTAGATACATATTAATTTAGAAAAAAAATGAAACGGAAGAAAAAGCATCGCATTAAATCATATCAGATTCATATCAAGTAGGCTTCTAGAATGTTATGACATACAATTGAGCCGAAATGTAATTAAACTACCTATTTACATTAATTTGAAGAAGTGTTAAAAAGTGTAGAAAAATGCTTAAAGTCTTATAGATCATGCAAGTTCTGTGACAATCTGTTTTGAAAGTGTGGTATCTAAAGTTCAATCCAAAGAAATTTATAATGTGTATAGCAAAATTTTACATTATTTAAAACAAAATCTACAAGACACAATGCTAAATCTACTCAAAATTTCAAACATTGCTCAACACATACATAAACTTCTAGACTATTTTGCAACTATAGGACAGGTTAAAAGGTTCGCCTTTGATAGTAAACCTGGAGAGACTATCGCAATTAATTGGGACAAATTTGTGCAGCCCTAGCACAGGTTTGTCCAAGCTAATAAGTGAAGTGCACTATTATGTAAAAAACTGTGGGATCGTATGTACGTACTAATGAATGATATTGAAGGATCGTGAAACTAAAATCATCATCGTGTCCAGGGACTTTGTATGTAAATACTTAAAAGTTATTTAAACACGATGCGAATTCATGAAACACAAAATATCTAAAATAGTGCAAGAAAAGGTAGTTAAAGTTTCGTTCCGTAAAATATTTAATACTACCGGCTGATTGGCCGTAGGGCTATTCTCGCTGAATGCCTGAAAAGTAAACCACCAATGTAGTCGACCCTGAGGAGCCGATTTCATCCAAAGTGAGTCTGTATTGTTGTGCTCGTTCCGGTAACGGAGAAAAGCTAACACAAAGCCAATCAGTGCACAAGTTTACACTTGGTCAAACATATATATGCTTGCCTGGTCCAAAGTAACACCGATTATAACAACAATACATTCAAGGACAACACAACGCTAGACCGCTAACTATTACGTGTCAGTCATCATCTAATGTAAGGAGATCGGGGGCAGTAACAATCACTACTTCTTCAACAGTGTAACCACCTATTCATCAATCTTTACATTTGGCTCAAAGTCAGAAATATAGTTGCTAAAGATTTTATTTATTTATTATATTAACTCTGGCTTCATCGGAGACCTACGTACCTTAAGACATATTTCAATTTAACTCAAAGGTACTCCGTGGGTGCATTTTTTAAAAACAACTCTTACCGGCACGCCCTGAGGTTCATTCTGGCCAAACCTAGTAGACTTCCAACTCTCTAAGATGAGGAGACCGCCGTAGATCTTTCCAACTGTAAGATTCCTTCCATTAAGGACATCACTTCGAGGCACCAATAGATCTAACATTTTCCTTGCTTGCAGTGGCCAAATTCTTGTAATTGTTTCTCTAAGTTCTTCGTCGGCTTGGTCCATTTCTTCAGCTATAATCCACAATTATATCAAGACATAACTGTTCTTAATACGTGATTAATTAATTATTGTCCTGCACTTACCTGTTCTCATTTTTATACTGAGATTTTCTCGAATCAAGGCAAATAGTGTTGTCGTAAAATTTACTTTTCCTTCCTCATCTAATGGCATATTCATCCTAATTAATTTTTTATATGCTAATCTATTGGGACATTTATTACCAAACCCCAGTGGTGGATCCATATTCTTCAACATATCATACATTTCTGTATAATGAATCTTCCCCCTAAAAATAATTTCTATTTATTTAATAATCCGAGGATGGATTATTGTATAAAATTTCAATTTGAATGGCATAAAGATATTATATTTTTAAGGTATACCGGACAACGGATCAGGTGGGTTTCTTGTATGGAATACCGCCACACATGGACAACCGCACCACAGATCTAGCATTAGTTGTATTACCTGCCGTTGTGAGCCGTTGTTTAACTTCGGACGAGCCGTCCCAATTAGTGCGTTAGGATATGCTTTAGCAGAGCTCTCCCACGGGTGAAAATGACATTGTTAAGTTTGTTAAACAGTTGAAAATATAACTCACGTGGCGTTTGGATCATATTCCGCCCATATCCTAACAAATTCGTCCAGATGATGCGCACCGAGGATAGATGAATCCCTTGTCAGGTAATCGAAATTATCCATAATCACGGCAACGAAAAGATTTAACATCTAAAATTTATAAAAAATTCAATTCACGATTAAATAGCATACATCACATATATTATAAAAAGTTCTTATTTTGTTGTACAGATTCATTATATTGGGAGTGTGAATTGACACTTCCGAATTTTCGATCAAAAATAACCATTTATTTAAATTAAAACGTTACAAAGATTAATATTTTCAAACTCAAACTCAATTCCCGATAAAATAGGAACATTGTATATTAACTTAGTTATTCGTAGTTAAATTTTGTTTCAATTTCTACTTACCAGAAAGGAACAGAAAAATATGAATGATACAAAATAGGCGTATGCAAGTGTACTGCCACACGCCTCTGTTGAAGGTTTACCGGCTTCTTTATCACATTTTGCTGGTTTTAGACACGCCAACATAATATTTGGCCAGGATTCACCCGTAGCACATCTAAATGGAAAACATGTAATGGTGAATTTGCCTCCTCTTCCTTCGTTTCCTCTAACCAGTATTTTGAAGAACGTAATATTGTCTTGTCGTCTTTATAGTAGATGTACTTTTACAATTATACAAATTATTAAACAATATATAAAATAAATACTAACCTAAATAACAACATAAGAGCTTGAATAAAGCTTCGAAAGTTGTTGTGTCTGTTCATATCAGACTCTGCCGCTAAGTCTATATTACCGAATACCTGAAAATTAAAATCACATTGTATTTTATTTGTAGTATAGCGGATAATGGAGCAGGTCTCCTATACGGTAAGAGAACCCCGCCGCCCATAAACAACCGCGCCACAGTCCGCGCATTGATTGTGTTGCCGGCTTTTTTACACCACTTAAGCTTCATTTTTGAGGACCTCCGATATCCTCATGCACTCAGTGAAACACAGTATAATTACCGTTTCACATTGAGCATTATCTGAGCCCATGGTATTACTTCGGACGAGCCGGCCCATTTAGTACGTCCGCATATGCTTCAGCATGGCTCTCCCACGGGTGTAACAGTATTAAGACACTCGCCCGGCCACTGTCAAGCCCTTCTAGAGACCGAAGAAATTATAAGTGTACGGACCGGGATTCAAGCCCGTTTCCTCTCGCTTCATGGTATACCTATTAAACCACTTAGCTACCAGGCTCTCATTATGTATAATTAGATAACAATCATTTCACAGACACTAGCTGCTTACAATGCTATCAGATTATAAAATGCTTACCTGCATTCCGATGATGGCATAGATGAAAAATAACATCGCGATGAGAAGGCACACATAGGGTAAGGCTTTGAAACTCTGCACGAAGGTCCACAAAAGTATTCGAATAGTGTAGCCTTGTCGGAGCAGCTTGATAAGTCGCGCGGCTCGAAACAGGCGCAGGAAACCGACGTTGAATGTGTTTTCCTGTAAGTATTACTTATTACAGATAAAAAGCAGCATTTGTCGCATTTGTAACGTGTCGTTACTATAACATTATGTAAGCTTAATTACCGGTCCGAAGTAAAGATATCAAATTGGTGCTGTACCCTATATCTTTCTTTTTTACAGGAATGAAGAATAAAAATGAAGTTTAAATAGTGGAAATATAGACGTTTTTATTTGATTAAATCACTATTTGTTGTTGTATATTACTCCCTCACAAATAAAACCCTAAGGGTACTTACTATTACTTCAATAGATACTTGGGCGCGTCTGCATTCATTATTTTTGTTTAGTTATTGTAACATTCTTTAATGTTATAGCAATTACACTGATGTTTATTTCAATTTTTCTTGAAAGGTTTACAAATGGCATAGGACAAAAGATGACAAATAAACCTATTTAATATTAAAAATTCTATGTCTATCAGTACAATATATTTCTAAGTAAAGTAATTACTTTAATATATATATTACAAAAAAATTTAGTCTTTTTAATATTCATGACAACGATGTCCGTTATTTATGGTTTTATTTATGATCTAGACATCTACAAAATATAAAGATGTACCTAGTAGGTATTGCCAAATTTATAGAAAGCAAAAAACATTTTTCTTCTATTATAGTATTGCTAATACTACAAAAGATAACTAAGGAACTAGGATGGGGATTTAAATCGACTTGTAATTCCTTTTGTCAACAAGTGGCACATACGTAGTTCTTTAATAAAAATGACAAAATGACAAATATTTGTACCAGTAGAAAAATATTACGTAAATATGATTTTGAAGTAACAATCACATCCTAACTACACGTACGTTTGTAGCTTGCTCTATAAGATTCACTAAAGACTATTCTTTAAAAATGATAACCTAATGAACTAAAACCTAGCCTGGACAACACACCAACACTACTGATACTTCACTAGCTTCTACGAACACCGTCTCAAGACTAATCCGGTTACCTACTCCTAAATACATAAACTCTTTTACCTGCTGACAGGAAATGTCAGCACAGTTTTCACCCAGTTCACTCTGTAATCAGGTAATTAATCTTAAAAAAATAGGTTCAAAATAATAATTATTAAAAATAAATCCTTCCTTTGGTCAAATGCAAAGTTCAATTAACAAAACTCGATGTTTTTTTTAAACCTATTGAACGTTACTTAAGTTTTTATCCATATAGTTTTATATAAGTCATTTGGTTTTACTAACCTTCCGTACACTGGATTACTTACAAATAAAATATTGTCATTATCAGAGACCAGGCAATCTTACATGACTATGAATTTTACGAATCCTCGTAATTTATTAGGTATATTGACGTACAAATCGGCAGAAATAACATTATGAAATACTTATAAATTGTTACTTACTCCAAACTCCATAATTAGGGCGTCAATAATACTTCCAATGACTGTTATGAAATCAAAAGTATTCCAAGGATCTTTGAAAAAATTCTGCAAATATAAAATCTTTATTAGTTTATGTAATAATTTTTGTTCGTGTAAACTATAATTATACAGTCGATCCGGAAAATTACGCTGTCGATCGTATCTGCTGGTTATAAGAGGTACATTTAAAATCCATAGAATAATTAAAAACATGAATCGGCGCAGTCGTTTCCAAGGCCCTTTACATAGTATATATAATTTTAATTACGGTTATAGTTAGCCTCAATCATTTTACAAATGTACACTTTCTGAAAAAAAATTGTCACACACTTTGTATAATTGACATAATAAAGGAATATTTTCTCAATCAAGGATAGGATAAGGATATTGATGTGATTAATTTAATATATAAAAAGGAGTAGTAAACATCGCGGATTATAAAATATATTATTACCTACTTCCTAAAAAAAAAGATAAATTATAATCTCTATATAATAAAAAGCTGCATTTCAAAATGGTTAAAAGAAACTATAACAATTAAATATTCAAGTCGATGTTGAATATTGTTACTACTTTATTGCAAATTCAAATGTGTAAGGGCTATTTTGATTTTTATGAAAAATGTAATTCAAAATTTAAAAAATAATCCAATACTGATGTATCAAGATTTTATTAATTGTGAAACTTAATTTTTTTGTTCTTTTAATACTTTATTTTGACAATATTGTAGTACGCAAAACTTTTTTACAGTATAGTGGACAACGGAGCAGGTGCGTCTCCTTTATGGAAAGAGAACACCGCCGCCAATGGACAATCATGCCACTGTCCGCGCATTGATTGTGTTGCGAGCTTTTTACGCCACTTAAGCGGCATTTTTAAGGGCCTCCGATATCCTCACTCACTCAGCGAAACACATTACAAGTACCGTCTCACGTAGAGTATTCTGTGAGCCCGTGGTAACATTTTGGACGAGCCGGCCCAATTACTGCGTCCGCATATGCTTCAGCATGGCTCTCCCATGGGTGAAAAGATGTTTTATTTGCCCAAAATATTTTTTTTTCTATAAATTAAATTAACCATTACTAAGTTAAAACCGCTTGCGACTACAATTTTCTCCCTTTTTCTTTATATCAAAATAACCCTCAACTCTTAAGAAACTGGATATAAAATATGGAGTATGATAATGTGCTTATCAAAGTGATTCTTACCGCACATCCGAATGCAATTAACTTCAGAACGGTCTCGAGTAGGAAGAAGAACGTAAAGACTGTGTTCATGACTGTTAACACGTCCATGAGAATCGGTGGAGCCTCGTGAAACTAACATAAAACCAAGACCAATATGATTTACATCGACAGAAAGTATATCTCTAAGCTATTATAAGATATATTTTATAAGAATATATTTGTCAATCCTAAACATTAGCAAAAACTGTCTAAAATGTTAGTTACTTGTCAAATAGACTACACTAAAACGCAAACGTTCCGATTCGTATCAGTGTAAGTGTGTGAGATTGTTTGTCATCTGGCTTTGTTGAGTTTTTCGTGGATTGTGCACGTGCAACATGCGGAGGCACTGGACATGCCAACAGAGAAACATTTACGAGTACACTCCATTCAGTAATAGGTATTCACACTTACCTCGCAGTCAGCTGGTCTACACTTAGCTCGGGTCCGCACGCCTAGAAAATGCTTGTATCGCACATTGAGCGTGTGTGATAGAAAGTGCAAGAAGCACAGCTCTGTGGTAACATGCAATCAATGAGGGACATGCACAAGACGAAACTTAACACACATGAAAATAATCGGCAATGCTCGTCAAACGCCAATGGGTATTCGGAAAGGAACATTTACTTGATTCGACGTTATCCCATACAGCCATGTAAATATACAAAGTTATGTTAGTAATAGAAAGAGTACATTTGTAATACTGTTTATGCTCGAAGTTTATCGCACTGTCTACTCGGAGAGTGTAAGGTGTGTACTTACTTTGACACCATAAGCGATGATTTTCAACACGGTTTCCACAGAAAACATTCCAGTAAACCCCATATTCGAATACTTGAGGATATCCGAGTACAGATCGTTTTGATTATAGAACTGCCATTTTGTGATGAGGAGTAGGTTAAACCAGTGACAAAGAAAATAATTAATTCGTTATTCAGGTGGAAATGCATTTATTTAAATTTAAATAAAGTATAATCCCATTTGTATATACTTTAAAGTACTGTTAGTATTATATCTACTTAGGTAGGTATGTAAGGTATGATGATATAAATAAACTGTGTATATAAAAATATAATAATAATATATTATCTGGATACAAAGGAAATTAGGAATTGTGTAACGGTGCCTATTTAATCGAATTATAAATTTTTCTCGATTTTTAAGGGAAGTTTAAGTCCAATATTACCAAATTTCTAAGCTCCGCAATAATTTTCTGGCAATACGCCGCCATGATCATGCAATCTGTCGTAAGAGCAGTAAGAGCTCGCTGTAAAAGCATGCAACACGAACAACACGTATGGCTCATGCCACAACTGTTTAGAGAAGTTGTGCATCCAAAAGCACCTCGAACCGAATGAAAACTTTATCAGTTCGGTGCAGCGGTTGTGCAGGATGGACAGGTTGTCGTGCAAACACATTAATACGTACATATAAATATATTAAAAATAGCAAGCGAGGAAGAAAGGAACACCGAACGGAAAACACATAAAGGAGACGATAAAAATAAAATATTGGCGATACACTTAACGATAATGCTGTAAGAATTTGGAAAACGGCGCATTCCGATGCTGTGTACACTGACGCCGAAAGGAAACTAGCGCTTGTGTTGTGTGGTGAGTGTCTGTACGTTGGCAGTTTCTACATTTATTGCCAATTCTTGACTAATCTATTACGACTCTGTGTTTGTGAACTGATTACATTTTCCATTTTGACAAAGCCTGGTTCAGATTAAATTGATTTAACTGTTGTGCTATTGTGATGTTAAGGATCCTTCTATTGCCCATACTAAGTGCCTGTGTCGATTCCTACATCCTGTTAGCTTGTGATTTTTATCGCAACTTGAGTGCTATTTGTTGACAGTAAATATTGTGTCAAGTTTATTCTGAATAGAATTTTCATTGACATCAGTAAAATTGAAGGGATTTTACTCTTGTTAGCACAACAATTAGCTTTACACTATTTTTCGTATTGAAATAGCATTATATATAAATGATTTGCGTTGAAACGATCTACTGTTCCATATTTCGAAATATAGAACTTTCAAATGATAGTCTTTTTTTCAATAAATTACATTTCAATACATACCTTCATCATGAGTAATAATGTGTTTAGCACAATCAGTGCCATGATGAAGTACTCAAAAGGCGTAGAGACGACGATTCTCCAAACCTTGTACTTAAGGCTTCCCCTTTTACTTGGCATATACCTCTCTAGAGGTCGCGCTTCTATCGTGAAGTCGATACACGATTTCTAAAAATTAATGTAATTCATAATTAAGTCTAAAATATCATAGGTAAGCAATATTTACTACTTTCTTCACCGTCGGTATTCTCAAAAAGAAGTATTAAATATGTTTGTGGTTAAGGATCTATGATGAACAGATAGACCTATTGAAGTTTTAAGGTTGCATAGCTAAGTTATACATTATACTTAAAAAGTATACCTGATTCTTATCAATTTCGCCATCTTGTAACTCAGCTTCACCCTGTTCTTGAAATGTAATAATAATCAAAGCTACGAATATGTTAACGAAGAAAAACGGAAACACTACAAAGTAAACTATATAAAATATGGACATTTCTATTCGAAAGTTCTGTATGGGTCCCCGGTCTTCGTACGTCGCAGCCATTGAGTTTTGTAGCACTCTGAAAGAATGAGAAGTTCATTATAATAGGCAAATGGACGTTGTCGTAGTTGGAAGTAGGAATATAGAAATAGGAATGTAGTAGGACAATAGTGCATGAACAAAAGACGAGCCGGCCCAATTAGTGCGTCAGAATATGCTTCAGCATGGCTCTCCCAGGGGTGCTTGATATCAAATTTTCCACACGCCTATTTTCATAATGGTATATGTTCTATATAAAAGGCTACTTACTGTGGCCATCCCTCCCCAGTCTGCACCGCGAAGAGCGTGAGCATAGCCGACGCGACATTATCATAGTGGAAGGATTGTGTTGTCCAGTGGCGCTTGCTGACGCGTGGCAGTAGGCTATTCGACTCGTACACGAAATACGACCCTCTGTAATAATACGCATGAGACGCTCAGAGTAACTGGAATTGCACCTCATCGTTATTACTAACTATACATTACAAATTAAAAAAATTTAAGCACGGATCTATTTAATCTATGTTTTAAAATTCGTATATACAATCGGGATAAAGATAAAATACACTATACTGCCCTCTGAGATAATTAAATTAATTTGATATCGATTTGAGCTTATAAAAGCTCAAAAAGAAGACTATATATAATTATTTATATGTGTTGTGGATTATATATCCTCAAAATACAATGTTAAAATGAATCTATATAATAATAATACGATGTAACATATAATGATAGGCAGTAACAATATATCATCTATTAATAAAGAAAAAATACTCACTGGCAGTCTTCTAAGGTATTCTTACTGATATCGTTGCAGTAAAAAAATTTACCATTAAAAAGTTGAACTGCAATTACAGCGAAAATGAATTGAAACAATATGTACACTATGAGAATGTTTATCACGTTCTTCAAAGAGTTCACGACACAGTCAAACACTGCTTTGAGTTTTGGAACGCGTTTAATTGTCTTTAACGGCCTTAACACTCGCAACACTCGCAACGACTTTATGGTGGACAGATTCTGCCCCGCCCCCTTCTTAACGCCGCTGCAACGAAAATTCGTTATAAATGTAAATCGAGCAGATTACATAATTATAATATAATATTTACACAATCATAAAATATTATAATAAATAATTACATATTTGAACCAATATCCCAGCGGTTCCAAGCTAAGCTTACTGAGAAGAACCGGCGAAATAAACTCTCAGAATTACATCTAAAATATCTACTTTTCTACTATTCAGTAATATATTCATCATCCTCATCAGCCTATTAAGTCCACTGCTGAACATAGGCCTCCCCAAAGATGCCCACCCATTGCGATCTTGAGCGGTCTGGACCCAGCGATTACCCGCGACCTTCATGAGATCGTCTTTCCATCGCGTTGCGGGCTTCCCACTCTGCGTTTTCCGGTACGCGGTTGCCACTCGAGAACCTTTCTTCCCCATCGGTTGTCGGTTCGTCGAGCGATGCGGCCAGCCCATTGCCATTTCAACTTACTAATACGGCGAAAGTAACCGACGTTGTCCGCGGTATTAGTAAGTAATATGTTATAAGTAATAAGTAATATGTTATAAAAAATAGTTGTGAGTTACCCAATTTCAAAGCCAAAGCTGACGAGAGCGCAAATGACTACGGCTGCATCCATGATGTTCCAGAGGTCCCGCAGATAGGCGCCCGGATGGAACAGGATGCCGAGGTCGACTATCTTTAGCAACATCTCCACGGTGAACACTCCCGTGAAAGCGTAGTCAAAGTAGTTTAGCACAGTATTTCTGGAATGGTGAGCGATGCTGTACAGTATAACTGCATTTACATCACATATATGTCCAATTCATCAAATTGAATTGTGTGTGTCATATGTAAAGTATGTTTTAAATTATTATAACGCTGTTAAACCTTGCTTCGATAAAGATAAGTATTTGTTTTAAGAAATAAACCTTTCCGTTATTTATTTGCAAAAGGTTTTTTAGTAAGAAATCCCGAAGTGAATGTATAGAATTAAAAATAGTCATACTAAATTCTTACCTATCACTATCTTCAACTACGGGATCTTCTGCTGCTAAAGCCACAGAACTCATGCATATAACTAACATGATAAAAAAATCAAAATATCTTAAATTTACAATCCAGTGTGCGCCACGTCTGATTCTGAAACAATAATAAGAGAACATAAGATGTTAAGCTAAGTCACTTTATTTTATTGGATATTTGAATCACAATACAATCAAAATTACACAATATAAACAAAATTGGTTTACAGCGTTGGTTGGTGGTTACAGCGTAAGAAATGTATCAAGTGTTAGTGGAAATTGGACTTACGGATTCGTAGGTGACAAAATGAACATGGACGAATATGGCAGCATTGGTTTTGGTCCATCTGGTACTTCCTCTTCCTCTTTTTTGGCATCTTCCTTCTAAAAAAAGTTTTCTTTGAAATACTTTTAATAAGTGACATTATAAAAGTACTGAATGTGTTTTAACTGAATTACAATATTTAAATTTAACCAATGACAATCATAACATCATTTTTATCAGTTTCTCTCCATTTTAAAAATATGGTTCGTTAAACATGCAAATCTAAAACATAAATGATGAATATACATACGTACTCGTGAATTAAATTAAATGTTTCAAACGTAGAGGTATCACATAAAAAATAAGTGTCTAATTCTAGTTTCAAAATTTTAAATCATATTTTAAGTCCTAAAATCAGTTCGCCCACAGAAGCAACATTGACCCGGCAATGAATGTAACAACCTAAAATATTGCTGCATGGATATATTCAATTCTAGCCCTAACTTATTTTGTCCTTAACATTTATACTAAAGATAAACATTACACATTGACTCTATAATATAATAGACTAATAAAAAGAGCTTGTGAAAAACAGACCATAATATGCTATGACTCGTTTCTGAATAGATACGATTTGTTTTTATACAAACAAATTAGATGAATCAACAATATTTTAAGTCTTATTAATCAATGAGAACTTAAAGCACAGCATTGCTTAGCACCATCTTCTGTTACCTTCCTAGCTGACGTCGGAAGTTTGACTCCACTTAGAGATCCGTCAATCGCGTGTAAAGCGTCCATCTCTTTCTCCAATTCCTAATTGGCCGAGAAAGTTGTTGTTGTATGTAAATTTAAAATTTGGTAACAATGATCGCGTTCATACAACAACTATAATGTAAATTCCATAAGCAACAAGCCTGCATTAAACATTTCTTGCACGGTATCCTACATACCTGTGATTGTTTCTCCTTGTCTTCTTCCACCTGCTCTTCTTCAGCTGCTGTCAATTCCTGAAAGTATAACGACATTTACACGAGAAGCGGCGAACAATATACAAGGGGGCGGAAACAATTAACACTTAACATTTCAGTGCTGGCCCGTCGAAGGTTATATTCCAGCCGACATCGCAACTAGGTACTCTTGTGTGTGATTCATATATAGGCTAATATGACCACAACAACAACATGTCGGCTAAAATATTACCCATCTATTGAGGCAATGAATACCTGTGCATTCGCCAAGTTGTCGACGGCGATAGCAAGAAAGACGTTAAGCAGCGTGTAGTTTCCAAACAAGACGAGGATGACAAAATATAAAGAATACAACATTCCCTTTTGTATACCACCTTGAGATTGGATACCATGATACATAACTTCGTTCCAATCCTCCCCTGTTAGAATCTAAAATAAAACATAAATCGAATACAACTTCTGTACATGTCTTTACAGATAAGGCTCAAATTATGAATTTGACATTTCTAAATATATAATATTTATAAAAGTTTAACATACCTGGAAGACGGTAAGTAAAGCAATTGGAAACGTATTGAAGTTAGTAGGTGGTGTGCCTTCTTCAAAATTAAACTGTCCACCAAATAACTGCATCCCCAATAATGCAAAAATGAGAATGAACAAGAAGAGAAGAAACAATAGAGAGATAATGGATCTCATCGAATTAAGAAGAGATATCACAAGGTTTCGCAGAGATGACCAGTATTTTGTGACCTGAAATAGAAGGAATATTAGACACCAGATAATTAAATAGGTATAAAATATATTATATGTATTAAAAAGCAAGTTAAAAATTTCTAAAAGCTATATTTTTTAATTAATATTACCTTAAATATCCTTAATAATCTAAGAGCTCTAAGTACTGAAAGACCAAACGAGCCTCCTTTTACTTCGGACCAAACAACTTCGAAAATAGAACCGGAAATGACTACGCAATCGAAGCGATTGAAAGAAGATTCGAAGTAAATGCGTGGGCCGAGGGCATACATTTTGATCCACATTTCCATCATAAATAGCCCCAAGAACACAAATTCGGCATAGTCTGAAATATAAATAATAAAGTCATATATATACATAATATAACGAAACATTTATCTTATAACAGGGTTATAAAAAAATTATCTCGTTTAAAATTTCTCATTTACGCGTTTTAATGACTATAAATATAATAAATACTAAACTAGAACAAAATTGATGCACATGTGGGAAGTCACAGGTTATTACTGGTATTTTGTTCCTTAACACATAAGTAAAAAATTCTTAATAATATGTAATTGAGATGATACGGCTGGGGAACCTTTAAGAAAAAAGCGTGCATATTCCTTAAAGTCTATCGACCGCAGCCGCGGCTCTGCAAGAGGCGGGCTGTCCGTGGGCGGCGGACCGCTTGCCCTAGGGGAGCCTCCTACTCGTTTGGCATCTTTATTAATAAAAAATGATGAAATCAATGAAAACAGTGCTAAACACTTACATAAAAACGAGGTAAGCCACTTAGGTTGCCTGTAGTGCTCAACAGCCACACAAATTGTATTGAAGAGCACCAAAACAATGACAAACCAATAAAACCACTGCGTTTTGACGGTGTGACGGATCCAAAAGCGAAATCTTTTTTCTGCCCTCCAGAAGTCAGCACATTTTCCAGCGGTTCTCGTCTTGCTTTTCAAAAATCCTGAAATCAGACATCTATATATAAACCGTCTATATTTAAAACAAACTATCTTCTACATATAACATTCGTCATTATTAAATCTAAGTATCAACTAGTCGTTGTAGTTTTGTTTAAAATTATGTAACATTATTAACGTTTCAGTGACAAGATCTGAAATATAATCTCGTGTGTAGAATATAGGCTGGTGCGAGTAATTGGACATTTGCACAACCACATCAAATTCATGATCCATTGCAATTGGAAGCTTGCCTCGTATAAACTCATTCAATCCCCCCACGAGACAGCATCATGTTCGTGAAATGGATTCGTTACGCTTTAAGGTAACTTTTTATTGCTTTCTGTATTTAAGCTTTTATGTAGGTAAGGTAGGAGGCTATCATAAACATTTAAGGAAAAGTATCTAAGAAATTATTTGGAATAAGATGAAGAGAAAACTATCGTCCTACATCTAAGTCTAAACTATTATACTACGTAGAAGATGAAAAGGAATATTCTACCAGCGCCACGCTTGGTCCCATACCTTGCTTTTTCTTTGGAACTGTAAACAACCAACATATAATTTACAGTACAGAATTGACGTCATGAGGGATGTGTATAGATTAAATATAATTGCGATAGACACGCCATGCAACATACTTCTTTGGCAACGTTTAAGGATTATTATTTACAGCAATAAAAGCAATAGATTGGTTGTTAGCTTACTATCCTTGAAAACTGAACTTTTTAAGTAAGATGAAGAGAAGATTGTAAAACTTTATCTACTTAAATGTATCAAAAACAGTTTCAACTAAAAATAACTAAAATGATTGTCTATAGAACAACACAAATCAAACTTGACGTTTAAATTTGCCAACTGACCGTCATCGCCACAATCTTCGTCTTGTTCCTCCTCTTCTGTATCTGTGCTTTTACTTTTGCCTAAGTTTTTCAACTTCTTTTTCGCTGCTGCCCTTCTTCGGGCTGTGACAATGGGTTGAAAAGGGTTGAACAAAAATTACGATATGTATAAGTAGGACACCGCTAACTAAAACCATACATACGTACCTTCAATAATATGCATTCTTTCTTCCTCAGTTGTTCTCTCTTCAGCTAATATCACCTCCTCTGTAAAATTATTTTTTTAGTTTCTTTTTAGTTCTTTTAGTTATCTCGTATATAATAATAGTTAACAGGAATTTAAAACATTTTACCTGCTTTACATATCCACTCAACATAACCATTAAGTTCTCTTTCTAACATTTGTTGTCTTCTTATTTTAAGAAATTCTTGCCTATTTTCTACTTTCTCTCTTTCTTTAGCAAACTCACTGGAAAAATGGGATATGATACAAACTCTACAGGGGCAGCTTAATGATAGCATAGAATATTTTGTATTTATTGAGTTAAACTAAATAACAATAAGTTAGAACTGAAATAGAAAAACACAACAAAACATCAAAAAAAGGGTGAAAAAAAGCAGACATAATTTTAAAACACACAGAGTTTTTAGCGTTGATGATGTTGGGGAATTTTGAACTCTCTAAATGTTAACCACAGCAAGTAGCATAATACATGTTACACATCACAGGCCACACCTGCTTCGGTGATCCAGTTAATGTAGCCCGTGAAGTCTTGGTTAAACATTTGCCGCGCTCTTTCCTTTTGATACTGAGCCCGACGTTCGACTCGAGTTCTCTCATTAGAGAACTCTCTGAATAAAAACTTAAAATTGAACAAAATCAGAACAAAAATGTAGATTTATCGAGTTTTGAATACAACTTACCCACTAAGAACACCAAGAACTAAGTTGAGCATGAAGAATGAACCCAATACTATCAGAGGCACAAAGTAAATCCAGTTGAACGTACTACCTAAAGCGTCATTCGTCTAAAAAGTAATTTAAATCAGTATCAATTACACTGCCCATGATATAATTAATTATTCAAACGTTGACGTATGTCTTGCTACGAGAAAATTAAACAAAAGATCATAACATAAAACAATCGCTCAAGTAACTCTTTGAAATATATAACTAATCTTAAACCATACAGTATAAGTAAGGTTTAATCTTTTTTCTGCCTTGTAGAAAGAGCGCTCTCATTTCTTTATTTAAAATAAGTTAAATGTAAGTTACCCAATAGAGTATAGCCGTCCATCCCTCCATAGTGATACACTGGAAGACAGTGAGCATGGCAAAACCAATGTTGTCGAAGGACGTTATTCCTCGATTGGGTCCCTCCCACTTTTCTAAACACGTGCTTTTGTCATATGCACACACGTGCGCTCCATACGGAGCCAGGGTCTCGTTATCAGCATTACATGGTGTTGGGTTATCTCCGTCATTTACTATTTCATCTAAAACCATTTTAGATTGATAAAATATATAATTAAAAATATATAATTAATTATCTATAATTAACTAACTTATTTTGAATATCTATTCATAATTGGCACGCACATATCATACTGATGCTTTGATTTAATTAATAACTATAACAAAATAAATTTATGTATCTCTTTGCTATTTATTTTTTATTTGATTACTATGAGCGGTACACCAGCCATGCTGAAGCCACGCTTTTTTTTGAAAATCTCTAAGTTTTTTTATATTATAGCGGATAACGAAGTAGGTGGGTCTCATATATGGTACGAGAACACCGCCGCTCATGAATAACCGCATCACAGTCCGCGTATTGGTTGTATTTCCGGCTTTTGACCCCACTTAAGCGGTATTTTTAAGGGCCTCTTTTATAATCACTCACTCAGCGAAACACAGTACAAGTAACAAAAGTCGTACTGTTATAGTTTAGAGATACCTCCGTAAGCAGCTAGTTCCACAGAGTGGTGTATAGCACAAAATCCCTTAAAATCCCTTAGTTGTGGAATGAAAAAAAATCGAGATAATACGGATAAAAACTAAGTATTCTACCTGGATGTATTATGATAAAATTGATGAAATAACTCTTTAAAATATTCCGCATTATAAAATATATACGATATAGAAAGTAGTAGAAGTAAATAACCAAGTCGGATCGTCGAAGCAATTGATGTACCTAACGAATACACAGTCACAATGCTAATAATAATTAGAAACTTTTTATTAAATATAGAAGCTTAAAGTTGGTGCCTGGATCGAAGTTATACTGAGTTAATTGTAGTAAAGTAGGTCATAACCATGTTAGCTGCACACAATGCGACACAAATTTAACTTGCTTACAGCATATGAACTTCAATTATCATTACCGACAATGTCATTGTATCTGTCAATAATGTTCCAGTTTTTAAAATAATGTTGAAGTATATTAGGTTTGTGCAAACTGTCGACTTTTTATATTAAATTTAAATTTATTAAAAATTATTTATTATTTATATTAATTAATTATTTATTAATTTATTAATTAATTATTATATTAATAAAAATTATTTTCATTTTAAATTTATTTTTTTATATGTCAAATAGTAAATTAAATTATTAATATGTGTAAATGTTACTTACTTATATCTTCTAAGCTATAACAAGTCTTATGTAAAGCCCCTGAATAAAATTCGAGGCCAATAATGGCGAATATGACAATTGCAAAAAGCACCAAAAGGCCGATCTGTAGCAACGGGGCCATTGCTTTGATGATGGACTTCAACACAACTTGCAGACCTGTACACGAAAACGGACGTAAATAAAAATCCCACAATAAAATTGTATGTACATATGATTGTGATTGAGATAATTTTGAATTGAAACTAGATGAGTCTATACTTTTGATGACCAAATTAAACAATAAGCCAATTTGGGAGATTCACTTTTCTTAAATTTATGTCGAGATACAGTAAACAAAAGCATTACAAAGAAAATAACTAAGAGTGATGAACAAGATCTTGCAAAATATTCGTGAATCTGAGTACAATTAAGGTCACATATGTTATGTTAGGAAACTGCCGCAGATCTTATATTATCGTAAGTTTAAGGAATATTTTGCAAAGAACAAACAACTAGTGCCGGTGATGCTAGAGGTGCTAAACTAAAAATGTTCTATAACTCACTAGGAACGCCCGATACTAATTTAAGGGGCCTCAGCACCCTAATGGCACGCAAGGTCCTGAAGTCGACTTCGGGCGCCACCTCCGGCATCTGCGTGATGATACTGCCAAACACATTGCACTCCATACTATAGCTGTACTAGCCGCTAACTTAAGGATAACACGACTACACAGAATATGCTTGTTTGGTCAGCTAAGACAACAAGCTACATCGTCAAGAACTTCTTACATGTCTTCGTCTTGGAAGTGCGCAAAATTAAAAAACACATTCAGTGAATTGAAAAAAAGAAACAAGCACATTCCTCTATGAAACAACTCTACGATCTATGGTAGGGCTAGTTACAGATTTATCGTTTAGCTAAACACTTTATTCTTTACAAACGTTTAAACTAAATGCGTTACATGTATACCTATATTTCGTGTTATAACTAAGTTCTTACAAGTTAGCTTTAGTCTGTAAACACCTACGAACACAATAAAGGTAACATATCGTTCTATTATGCAACATTTATTAGACACTTTTGATACACATTTAGCATCGTCCAGAACGCACAAGTTTAAAACCACGCATCTAAATATTTATTGAAACAATTGTTTAAATCTTGCAAACGCAGTAGCGCTACATTCGTCGCTAAAGAGAAAGTTCTATTTCAAAACTAGCGTTGACTACATCAAAGAGTTCGGAATCGAAAAACTAGCGGTAACACTAGAACAATAGGAACAATAATTTATATGTGAACTTTTCGCCAATTACTGTGAATTACTTGGTATCCGCGAGACGAGCTTCAGAGGCCTCAGCACTCTGAACGAGCGCAGCATCCGGAGGTCAACGTCCACGTTGTATTCGGCGAAAATCGTCATCGACCTAGTTTTGGTTATTCAACATTTAAATTGATTCCACCCATCCTTACCTAACATCTACTTTACTTCGCCAATTCGGTTCGCCTCTTTGGCATCTATACTTTCAGTCAATATAGATGTGCTTCGTAATTTGACCATGCTAATGAGTGACAGTTATAGTTCAAACGGTACTTACCCAGTTACTACAACGAAAAAATCCATTATGTTCCAAACGTTTCTAAGATACGATCCTCTGTGTAAAACAAAACCTAAGGCTAAAATTTTTAAAGAGGCTTCTACACAAAATATTCCTAAAAAGTACGCCTCAGTTTTTTCCTGCAACAAACAAACGTCATTAATTACGTATGAATGTAATTCACTGCCTAATAATGTACGTGACTTTGATTGCTGTAAACCTTGCTCACAGCAAAAATGTCGAGCGTAGCTCGTAGACGAATTTCACGGAATAAAATCTTCACGTTGCTGATTCGTAATAAAAAGTTTGAATAATGTCTAACACTGTCTAGCGGACGGATAGTATTGGCATTAGTATAGTAGTATACTATTAGTAGTAGTAGCTAAAGATTAACAATAAAAATAAGTAACTTTTAATTTGACATATAATAACACATTTACTTGATGTACATTTCATTTAAGACGTATCCTGAAGATATTAAAATGTGAAAGACGGGACATACCAGATTCTGTGCTAAGATGGTCTTATCGCCGTTCGGCAGATGCTCCTCCAATGCCAGCACCACACAGTTGGCGATGATGGTAAGCAGCACCGCGTACTCGAAGGGTGGCCACTCGATAATGAACTTTGTGTACCTGGAATGACATATTGCATGTTTAATATTAGCTTAAACAATCAATCGCTTTTTCGTATTTGAGCAATCGTTACCCACTTAATTATACATTATAATGGGAATGAAACTTATATTTTCTATTCTTATTAATTGGTGTATTCTTAAACCGTACTAAATAAAAATTACTAATTTGTAGAGAATATTACGTAATAATAATAGTATTTAATTAATAATAATATAGTACTTTATACACTCAGTATTATACTCATCAATTAACCTAACATATATTCTCATTAACTCAGAACAACGATAAATATTAAGGATTTTTATTTAGATTGATTTTAGTCGTAGTTATCATTTAACCATCACTTATATGCTAAATGATGGTAATAATAGATTATAATAAGTTGCCTCTGGTATATATCGTATATATATAAATATATCTGTATCGTCTTATACTTAGGAAGATATTTAACAACGAAATGCAATCAGGATATCTGCTCATCACACTAATTATATGGAATACGAGTACACATTAAAGTCTTAAACAACGAGCTTGTTTTGAGAAATGTGAGCGAAAGGCAGCTTTGTTAGGCAGTTCGTTGGTAATTTATTATAACACTCATTCGGTGCTGATATACCAACTATTTCTTATTTAATTACTGCTCGGCTAAGTTTTTAAAATGTCATAAAATTTCAATGTTTTTAAATAAATGCCGCTAAGACTTCTTGGTTGTGATGTTTCCATAATATCACATAATTGAAGCATCTCAGTGCGTAAATGAATATATATTCTGAAATAATTTTATGAATGTTACAGATTTTTCCACGATGTATCTTGAGGGTATATGTATAGTTTGTTACCGCCTACTCAGTTCGGCCTCGTTGCATAAATTACTCATTTTATCCCCCTTGACCCGCTTGACTTTCTGATTCGAAGCAGTTCATATTTTGGAAATATTAAAAACTGATCATAAAAATTTTAAGATCTCAAATAATTTTAAATATTATATATTTTTTAAATACAATATAAAATATTATATAAAAATGTAAAATAATATATTATTTTAAATAATAATATTGCCATTTTAATAGTCTGAGCTTAATTTATTTTTATTAAATATAATAATATGTTTCTAACAGCGATTGTTGTAAGTAATTGTGAGATTTGATATTGTCAACTTAATTGAGAATTTTGAAATCTAATGTTTCCAAA
Source organism: Delias oraia (assembly GCA_018230265.1). Lineage (NCBI taxonomy): Eukaryota > Metazoa > Arthropoda > Insecta > Lepidoptera > Pieridae > Delias > Delias oraia. The sequence goes on along the minus strand of DWCF01000074.1, from coordinate 28,260 downwards.
TCAGAGGCAGATTTACTTTAATTAAATATAATTAAATTGAAATAAAATGTCGGTATGTGGGATTCGCTTGCTATTTTACTCTCTAAAAAAATCGTCTGGTTTTCACAGAGAAAAGCTGGATTGTATTAATATAAGTATTGTCGTATGTACCTAAGTTTTAGATAAAAAAAATCTTGAATTACACAGTAAAGTGATTATGTTTTGCATTGGAAAACGAGTGATTTTAATTATGTAGAAAGCATTAAAAGCCACTATGTGGTATGTCATGTTAATCTCGGTTCAGCTGCAAGAATCAGGCTATTGAATATTTATATCCACTGCAGAGCGAAAGTTTCGCTCAAATTTGATAACATTTCAATTTAAAATACATTTACCTATAATTATAGTTGCCTTTACTCACATATAGTACTAGTAATCTAAAAATATCATTAAAAACCCTCAACACGTTTCTTGTTTTATATCTCTTATCTATGATTATTATTAAATATACAATTATCAAATCCTGTAGTATACTCTACAATAAATTTCTTTCATCTATCGTCATAACTTCATTGGTACAATTTTTAACATCACTGTCGTAAAAAGAAGTCGGAGTTGTATTTACTATTTTGTAATTGTTATGTAAATAATATAATGTGAAATAAATTTTGAGCTTGCAGAATGTGGTATAAATGTTTAATGCGACTGAATTACAGTAATAGGAATTGAAAGAACGAATGAAACCCACCTCCGTATAGGATTTTCGTCGGAGAATATAAATAGCGAGCTGGGCCCCGGAGTAGCGGGCTGGTGGGCGCCGCCCATCGTATCAGCTAGCGCCGCGCGACCCTGCGCGCCCGCCGCCTCCTGCGCTGCCGCCAACCTGGAATTCACAGTGGCTACTTATATAGGCATCCAAAATCTTGTAGCCGCGTAGCTTCATGGTTTCAAAAAAATGTACCATGAAGCAAGAGGTATCAGGGTCGAATTCGGGTCCGGACAATTATCATTTAATTTTATAATTTAACGGCCTCTAGAAGGGCTTGACAGGAGCCGGGCGAGTGTCTTAACACTGTCGCATCTGTGGAAGAGCCATGCTGACGCTTTAATTGGGCCGGTTCGTACGAAGTGCTACCACGGGTTCACAGAATACTCAGTGTAAAACGGTACTTGTACTGTGTTTCGCAGAATAAGTGAGGATAATGGAGGCCCTTAAAAATACCGCTTAAGTAGCGAAAAAAGCCTGCAACACCACCAATGCGCGGACTGTGGCGAGGTTGTTCATGGGCGGCGGTGTTCTCTTGCCATATAGAATACTCACCTGCTCTGTGGTCCGCTACAACATTTAAATAAAGTCTATGGTACGTGTTTCCAACACGTCTTCTGGATTTTACGTTTCAAAAGTTAACAATACCATAATGGAATTTCTTCTAGCGCGTATCCACTAGAGGCGTTGTTCCTTTATATAATTAGAAATGCTTATAGCGAGTCCTTATAATTATATTGAATATCATTTACCAAAATGTGTACGATTGCTTTATTTATGTAACTACAGCTAACACTACATTTGAGGTAAATAATTAAAACGTAATTAGTTCCGTAAAATTTCTAGGTAATTAAGTTACAGTTTCGACTATTAGATACTTCACGACTTCACTGGAGTATCTGATATGCGAGTGTCCCGAGAGATGTATAACTCAAAGGGGTATTAATTAATTAAATGCAGTCCCTTTCAGGCAACCGAGTCACGTTGACCTACTTAGCTGTCTGTCTAAATGTTAGGTAATAGCACTGGGTGTAGAGGTTATACGCCACTTGGTTCATCTATTACTTTGTTGACGTCGTATCCATCACAATTTTAAGTTTAAATATAACAAAAAATAAAAAAAAAGTTAAATGATTTGTAAAATTTGATACATACAGGTATACATTTCTAAGAGATTATGATTATAAACTAAAAATTATAAGAGATAGTTGATTTGAGTCAATATATAGTGAAAACACCAAGAAACGACAGCATTGAAAAGACAGACCTACATATAAAACAAACGGTAAGAAAAGTTGTACTTACATTATTACAAAAAAATAATTTTTAATTCCATTCCTTGTAAACACACTCACAATAAATGGAAATCGTCACAAGTTTTATTTCCTGAGCACCAACTAAATTAATTTGTCATAGAACTACCAACAACTGGCGTAATATTAATGAAATATTTTCAACGCCAAAGTATTTACTTGAAAATGAAACGTCACAATGACAACGGGACAGTAAGTTTTCGTATGACAGGACATTTTATACATTAATTAATACATTATATACATGCTTTAGATTGGCATTGACATATTGAAGGTAACTTATAAAGTAATTAGTAATGTGTGGCCCTTTCAAAACAATGTGCACTAAAGAGTTTTGACGCTATCTCAACGAGAATACCATGTTTTATATTGCTTTCTAAAATGGTGTGTTTCATATTAAAAATTATTGGACTTTTAAGTATAATGTGTTCGGCATCGTACATAATTAAAACAAGTTTAATTTTGTTTATCGTATTTCGGACAACGAAGCAGGTAGGTTTCCTTTATAGTAAGGGAATACCGCCTCCCATGGACAACCACGCTACAGGCCACGCATTGGTTCTGTTGCCGGCCTTTTACGCCGTTTAAGCGGAATTTCTAAGGACCTCCGATATCCTCACTCAGTCAGCGAAACACAGTAGAAGTACCGTTTCACGCTGAGTATTCTGTGTGGTATCACTTCGGACGAGCTGGCTCAGTTAGTGCGTCAGCATATGCTTCAACAGGGTTCTTCCATGGGTGATTATATATATATATATATATCATCACCATCATCATCAGCCCATTCAAGTCCACTGCTGGACATAGGCCTCCCTTCGTTAGATCCTCTTTCCATCGTATGGCTGGACGTCCCACTCTGCGTTTTCCGGTACGTGGTTGCCACTCGAGAACCTTTCATCCCTTTATATATATACCATGGTATAGTTCAATGAAACGGCACTATCGTCTATAAACAACAATGGGATTTATGTAGAATTATGAGGGATACTTTTTATCAGGTATATAATAGTATTGTAGTTATATCATTGTGTTAAACGAAAACCTAAATTAATATATTTTTGTTAAATCTTTTATTTGTTGTTGATGGGGACGATGGTAGATATAGTCAGTGATTTTATTCGATTACATTTTAATATTTTCTATTGTATATGTTCTCAAACGGAATATAACCGAAGAGAAGTATTCATATTAATATTTTTAATGCATTTCCTTTTTGTATCGCATTTGAAAGAAAAATAAACTTTCAAATTTTCCTTCCCTTTTGTCATACAATAGATATCCGATTACAACGAAAAGTATTAATTGTGAATCTTTTTGGTTAATGTTATTTCAATGTGAGACTGTGGTCGTAGAAATCTAGTGTGTAAATGCGTATAGTTAATATCAAATCTTATTTATCGCGTAATTAGATTCGTTCTAATACTAGACACACAGAGAACTAATAGGATTGAATACGAGTAAACAGGATATTAGAATTCTAACACCTCCACAAACCAAATAATGTCAGCTATGAGATAAAATAGTTTATTTTACATATATTACAACTACTCAAGAAGCATTATGTTCTTCCAATATGAAGCTATTAGAATATATTTTATATAATATAATATATATATATTATTATTTAAATGATAATGACTTCGAATACCATCTTATCTTATCGTTTCTAACTATTTTTTTATAACAAATTCTTTTTGTACACTCATTATGTTAATATAATATAATATATGGAATATTACAAAAATATGGAAGATTTATAATGATTTACTAGTTTCAAATCCATTTTGAAAAATGGCATGATTTTTATAAACGTTTCATTATTTACTTTTTAACATATTATACATTCAGTTTAATGCCGCCTTTAATTTTTTATATTGTTAAGGTGTAGCGGACAACGGAGCAGGTATCTGTATGGTAAGATAACATCGCCGCCCATTGACAACCGCGTCACAGTCCATGGATCGGTTGTGTTGCTGGCTTTTTACGCCCCTTAAGTCGGATTTTTTAATGGCCTCCGATATCCTCATTCACTCTGCGAAACACAGTAGAAGTATCACTTCACGCTGAGTAAACTGTGAGGCCGTCGTATCTTTTCGGATTAGCCATCCCAATTAGTTCGTCAGCATATGCTTTAGCATGGCTCTCCCACTGGTAAAAATATTAGTTAAAAAAAAACAATCACAAACTTCTATTTGAAGTTAAATATTTATCGTTGTTAATTAAATAAAGATTATTTTAAAAGCCAATTTTAAACGTTCAATCTTTACTAAACTTTAATGAAACAATGTTTATATAAAATATTAATCAGTGTTACGTAATCGTTAAGCACTACCGTCAGAAAGTTTTTTGGTTTTCAATTGTAGCCTTAACCATGAAAGGACAACAAGAAATAGAAAATAATATAATTATAAATAAATATTAAGGTTAATCTTTATACAATTAACGATGACTTTTAACGTTCAATCATAAAACCGATAGCCGTCTGTGTCAATATCATTAATAACATATTTATTTACTCTTGAGTTTCGATTCATTACTCATATCAGTGAGTAAATAGACTGGGTGCTGGATTAGGTTAAATAAAAGTATTAATTAGGTTATTGTATAAATTGTATTAAGTAATGTTGCCCAAACGCAAGACCAAGACCAGACATAGCCAGTCTTGGTTTTGGTCTTGCGCCAGTAGACCTGATCTTGGTTTTGGTCTTACATCACGATTCTTGCAAGTCTTGCAGTTACTTATTAGACTATTCTTATTAATTGAAGTTTACTACTCATTTACTAAGTTCTTCAAGACGCAAGAGTCTTGCAGGCTTAGTCTTGTTCTTGCGTAAGTCTTGCAGGGTCAGTCTTGCACAAATTATGCGGTCTTGGTCTTGGTCTTGCATTTGCAAGACTGACTGCAAGACTCTTGCGTCTGAATTTGGGCAACACTGCTTCCGACTGCGTGTGCCACTTCAATAAATCAAGTATTCTAATGATTTATTGTCGAAAGTTATTTCCTAGAGTTTTACATATAAATATAGAACGTGGATTTTGTTTAATTTATCAATAAACATTTTACTTCAGCGAGAAATATCTTACTCTAGAAATATATAAAAATTATAAACACGATCAGGTATTTTGAACAACGCTTACTGAACTGAAAATATGAATCGCCGATGTCTTTTATCATTTCACTTTGTTTTCCACAGTACACAAAAATTTGAGGAACAAATTTAATAAGTGTATATATTTTAATTTTACCCTTTCTTTTAAATGATAGAATGTAATGTAAATAATTTTGAATATATAGACATACGTTATGTTTGAGAAAGTGTAAATACCAGTTCTATGCATATTAAGCAGTCTCAGAGTTGCTCTGACGATAATATATACGAAGTGGAAATCTTAAATGCTAATATTAAATTTGATACTCTTTTAGTATGAAGCAGGACTTCCCACATTTATTTCAAATTTTAAGTCAATTATTCTACAATTTATAGTAAAGCTCATGCTGATGTACTAAATGGGCGGGCTCGTCCGAAGTGATACCGCGGGCTAATAGAATTATCAGCGTGAAACGGTATTTGTACTGTGTTTCGTAGAGTGGTTGAGGATATCGGAGGCCCTTAAAAATGCCAGCTATGTGGCGTAAAAAATCTGCAACACAAACAATGCGCGGACTGTGGTGCGGTTGTCCATGGGTGGTGTTCTCTTACCATACAGGAGACCCACCTGCTCCGTTATCCACTATACTATAAAAAAGTCTACCATTGGTTCGGAAAATATACCTCTACGAGAAGGGCCAACAAGATTTTTTTTTTAAATATTTTATAGTCAAATTTACAATAGTTCAGTACCAGTTGATGCTTGTACAGAAGTTTTCATACATCTTTGTCTGCAATGCATTGGTTTATGTTATAATAGACTTTTAATTTACCTATGACGCCATGAAAAATTGTTAATTTTCTTGCAACGCCCTTGGACGCCTAAAATGAGATTATCAGAAAAACCCCAGGCCATTTTCAATAATTTTTATTACAAAATACGTACAAAAAAAAACCAGAACGTAAATCAAGACATATATTAATTATTATTACATTTGTTTTTGGGATAATATGAAGAATATAGAAAAGGATGTGTTTGCTTTCTAAACATAATTTACCTGAAATCGAAGCTCAAATAGCTTCGCGTTGTCCCTAAGATGGGAAACCCTGGTATAAATAAATTTGTTTCATCGTAGCGCCCTCTTGGCATTTCTTTTATATTTTAAAGAAAGGTTTCGCTAACTGTATCCACGATCTTACATTCACCCGCTTGCCTTTTGCTTGCATAAAATGTATTACTACCAAAAAGATATGTATATAATTGTTACTTCTTCGTACACGTTGCGTCTAAAGTCCAAACCTTCACGTCAATTTTTTTTTCCAAGTGACGACCATCAGAATCTAATCCCTACCATTAACTTAATACATAATATATACAATTTCAAAATCTAAAATTGTAACTGTACGATTAACCTGTGTTGAAACATAGGGTAGACTGGTTACGGTTGAAATATTTTATCATTATCTTTATGTCTAATATAGGGCAATGTTATTTAAGATCACTGTATAGTATTTTATTTTAAATAGTGCCTGATGAAGCAATTCATCTGTCATAAAGGATCAATAAATTACCTTTTTATGAAAATCTCATTTGTATGTAGTTTAACATATCTATATGTATTATATTTCTAAATTATCTTTACAATTTGTAGGAATATTATTGATCCCGACGGCTTCGCTTCCGATGCTGACAAGAGGTCATATAAAGTTGTGTAACTCAGACCGATCTACAATCAAACAATTATATTGCTATTATGTTATGCTTAGTTGTTTTTTTAAATAAAAATATGTACTTCAAGATAATTATTTTATCATTTTATGTAGAATAACTGTTATTTTTGTTTAATATTGTTCGACGTCACCAAGTCGATAATGATATTTATTCAATAAACTTTCTAACTCATCCAAATGCATTTTTTTTAACATAACCGTCACGTTTAAGAGCTACGAATATTATTTAAAAATACTTGCACCCATAAAAATATCTCAAAAATCGATAAATCTATGTTAATTTTAGATGAAAAGTGAAAAGCATCTAGATCAAGTTCAATTTTAGAATAGAACATCGTTAAAAATTCAACAAGTCACAGACATTTCAAAACAAAATCATTTTGCGTGCGGAGTAAATATATAAAATCGTGAGAACTGCTTAAGTTAAAATTCAAAACTTAGTAATGCAACCGTTGCTTTATAACTTCTGCAGGCGTATCTAATTAATTTAAAATCGATTTGATCAAACTGTATTAACTCTTACTTTAAGTTTACCGTTAAAAGTATACTGAAAATTCCTATTATAATTAAGAAAACTAATTTCTGAAACTAGTTGATAACTTTTTCATCGCCATGAAAATTAAAATAAAGGAAAAACATTCGTTAATATAAATATATACAAATTATTAATTGTTATGAGAGTTTGATAATAGCAACAATCATTCAATATTTTTATATTCTAACAATGATATAATACAATAAACAATAATATAATATATTCTAACAATCTTTCACTTTCTTCTTTGTCGGCAATATTGCGAATTATAAAAATAAATTTACTGTGGGTATGATATAAAGCCATCTATTGTGAAGTAGCGGAAGTAATACACAATTAATAATGATTGAAGTAAGAAATTTTATTCGAGAATTTTTAATTTACTTTTATTGGAAATGCATAAAAATAAAAAATGTTAAATTCTTAAATGTATAACATATTAATTAAAAGATATTATAACTATATAAAATTGATGGATATTGGTGTGAAAAGGTTATTAGATCTTAGCTTTGCAGACCCGACTCAAAATTAACTTTCAAATTCCAATAAAATGAGCCCTTATTAATGACGTACTTTCTCAATTGTAAGATTTCAGAGCCCAAGGGAAAATCGTAAGTTATGGTTCATCGAAGTATTAAATTATATAGTTTAACAGACCATTGCTCTCAGTAGAAATGCTATTACAGATGCCTTCAACGGTAACAGACTTCTCAGATACAACTAAATAGATACTGAAAGAAAATATTGTATTGTAAAAAAATCTCCGTACAATTTAAACAAAAAATGGATTATGATCAAATACCTAAATCAAATATTTTTTTATTTAAACGCTGGCAAACGAGCAGGACTTAAAAAAGGCGGTCTTCCGCCCATGGACACCCGTAGCTCTTGCAAACCGCGGGTGCGTTGCCAGCTTTTAAGGAATATGTACGCTCTTTTCTTAAAAGTCCTGAAGCAATGTCAAAGATATTTCCTTGGTTTGGAAATGACCCTGCTGGCAGCTGATTCTCACAGAGTGGTGGTGCGCGGCATAAATGCCTTAAAAACACCCAGTTGTTGAATGACAAACATCGAGGTGAAAACGATGAAACTTTGTATTTTGCCTCGATGTTCAATGGTGAATTTCTGCACCAGGTATCAATCCAAACAGCTATTTACATCGAAAGGTAAACCGAATGGAATCTTCTTGTTAAAAATAGAAGTCATTCTTAAATATTTTTTAAACTTATTAAAATGATTTAAATACTTTGAATTTCCATTTAAGACTGCTAGAGATATAAAATTCATTGTACTACTACTAACAACTGCATAGACCACAGTCATAGTGCAAGTTTCGGTCACGTACCTTAACACAAATCAATCGGTTTACTTTACTGATTGTATAATCGTAAATCGATTATTTCTATTCAGGCTAAGTAGAAAACGTTTTGTCACAGATTAAAAATCATTATTTATTGCAAATTTATTTGTCTTATTATATTTTACATATTTTGATCATTTTTTTTACCATTGAATATAATGTAAATTAAAATTAATATAATGGTGGTGTGATGATGATAAAGAAGGCTCTTTTGTATTTGTGTTTATTAATATTAGTCATTTAAATAAGTAACCACCGGAAAATGGCAAAGTTTGACAGGGGCGTCGCTAAAATGGTTTATAAAAAAATGTAGTAAAGTTTATTTTGGCTATTACATCATCATCATTTCAGCCGTAGGACGTCCACTGCTGGACATAAGCCTCCCCTTGGACATCCATGCATATCAATTACATAGAGGGCTTGAATGTAATCGTAACCAATACTCATTTGAAAATTCTTGTTCCTCGCTAACACTTACACTTCAAGAATATTTATTTTAATAAATAAATATAGTTCACAAATTAAAGAATCTTATAGGTTTCTGATTGCGTGTCAATTCTCAATTACTTCTTAGTTCTAACAAAGTTTTTCATTATTTTTCATTTTATGGAAATTGCTCGTATCGGAAAGGGGATATCAGCTTAAGAAACTCACTTTAGCCGTCAGAGCGTGAACAATCCGTACATGCTTTGTATTAAGGCACGAATCGTAATCAAAACAGTGCTTATTAACATTTCATAGTGTTTATATATCTATTTTATTCTTATAAACCGATATGAAGGTAGTCATAGTAAGAACTACTCATCACAAATAATTATTATTGAAATAATTAATCCACGTACTATAATGAGAGTTAATACAACAATTACTAAAAGATATTAATGAAAAGCGTTTAGAAAAGATAAGGTTTATTTACAATCTATATAAAATAATACAGGACTTACTCGGAATATCACAAGGTAAGAAAGTACCTGAGATGAATCTTGCCAAGTATCGCAAGTAATTTGTGTCGCATTCTTTCAATCGGTAAATAAATGATGCTCATAATTGTCATAAATTCGGCATTTTAAGTTGTCAACTTTGTTACTTCGCATAAATTTATTAGTTAGTTTAGTAAGTTATGTCACATTAATTGTATACAGCGTGTATTTTTCTAAAACAACTCACCCAAAGTTTCCTGGATAGCAGACAGCGAATTTTCGGCACAAATGTCCTTTCCCACTGTAATGCTGTCCACCATTGAAAATCACTTCCGAACAGCACGGAGAGGAACACCTGCCGCTGTCGCAGTCAGAATAACTTTTTGAGCCATCGCTACCACGCCATTCATCACACGGGTACCATTCGGAAGTAGCAGACCTGTATTTGTATGAGTCCCAGTGCATCGTTAAATCCGTACATTTCTCCACATACGCTCCAGCCAATTGCTCCATATATTGTTTGTACAGCCTCTTCTGTCGCTGGCTTTGCGACACTTGCAGCCGAAGTACGTTCAAAAAACACATCTCTAGGCTTTAAGGCGCCTGTGTAATTAATATGAAGACAAGACTGGAATCTAGTTTATTTAATTGGCTTTCCTTGCGTGAGGAAATTTTCATTAAGGAAACTTTCTTTAAAAAGTTAACAATGAAATATTATGCTACATGTTTGTTTATTTGTGAATGCGCGGCTATTGGCGTTGGCGCGCATGATGCTTGTGACGGCACTGGCCGCGTCCGACCGCCTACCGTAAGCGCTTTACACAAATTAAACAGCATTTTCTCGAGTTGAAAAAACAGAACAGTTTACGGAGAAAATGTGGCACAAACAATCATATTCAAAAACCGTAGCCAATTCTTTTATCTTCGATTGATTACAATCTATTACATGAAAGATGTAAATCTAGGTAATAATAGTTCCTACATTGTTTTATTTCATTCGCGTAAATTGATAAGTTGATTAAATTAATAAGATTATAAAGAAACCAAACAGACTCATTTGAGAGCCTTATAGCTTAGTGGTTTTAAAAGTGTACCATGAAGCGAGAGGTATCGGGTTCGAATCGAACTGACAATCATAAATTATATTTTAATTTATAATTAATTCGGTCCGAAACACAGTACAAGTACGGTTTCACGCCGAGTATTCTGTGAGCACGTGGTATCACATCATTCATCATCATTATCATTAGTGCGTCAGCATATGCTTCAGCATGGCTCTTCCACGGGTGTAGTCTTATACTTTAAACTATAAAAGATTATACTATAGAAAAAGGGCACATCTAACATTTTATAAATATTGAGAAACTCGAGTTTAAAATATTTTTTAAATTTTGTTAAAAAACACGTGTGTTTTTCGAAATTGTGGAAGTGTAACATTGTTTTTTTTATGTATGTAACGATAGCAATATTATATTTTTAATTTTAATGGATATATTTAATAATCAGCATATTTTTTTTCAACTTAACATAAAAAATACCATGAATAGAGGAATAATATGTTGAAAAAGTGCATATAACCAAATATGCCTTTTTAATGTATAATTTTGACAAAAAAATTAAAATTTTACTTTTCTTATTACGTACTAAGAATGCACGACGTGCCGGCGCAATTAGTGCGTCCGCATATGCTTCAACATGCCTCTTTATCGGGTGCAACAGTATTAAGACTCTTAGCCACAGAATTATATATTAAATATCTCGGTGTTGGTTGAAAATGTGCCTTTTTTTGTACAAAATTTATAAGCCTTTTCTTTCTACATTAATTTATAAATTTTCTAAATTGTATAAAAAATGACCTCAATTGCCACACAAGCCTTTTTACATTTGACGTACGTTAATAAAACCCTTTCTATAAAATATATCAATAATAAAAGGGTAAAATAAAAGTCATATCTTACAATATGCCTTTTCATTGTAAATGTCAGTTGTGCTCTTTAAGCTTATGCTATCTCTGTTGATTTTGGAACTACTAATTCAAAAAAATCTGTCAGATAGACCTTTTTTTACTCATTCTGAATATATATAATTTATTTTGACAAAAAGTGGCGGTTGTGCTCTTTTTCCGTAACACGGCAGTATAATCTTGTTCTGTTATTATTACTCAGCGTTAATATACATAAAGGCGTTTATACATTCATCCAATAAAAATTTGTATCCGTGTTTTTATCGTACTCTACTCTCTCTACTTAGCTCATACATGACCAAGTCCTAACATACATCTATAACTTATGAACGTGACGTGTGCGTAACAAATTAACAACGAGTGACAAAATAACTGACGATAGAGTACGTAGATACGTAGGTACGTAGATAGAGCACGATTGGAGAAATTTCTCTCTTCAATCAGCCTATTCCCTGGTGCAAGCAAATAATGTATCTGGGCGTCACTATCAACAGCCGATTGACCTTCGCGCAACACGTCAACCGTGTCCGCGCAAAGGCGGTCTTCGTCCTGTCTCGTCTCCATCACTTAATAAACAAGAAGAGCAAAATGTCCCTCAGGCACAAACTCACTCTGTATAAAACTTGCATCCGACCATGCATGACCTACGCTAGCGTAGCATTCGCTCACATCGCCCCAACTCACCTTAAACGTCTACACGTAGTGCGCGTAGTAGCGGCGGATTGTCGGTCACGTCATGTATGAACCTGTTCATAACGTCGACACAGCGCGCCGCCGCCGTTATGTTATACATCAACCGCGGATTAAAACCTTCGAAAATAAAAAGTATAATAGTTAGTTTAAAAGTATAAAAGTGTCGGAACCGAAGTTGTAATAATAATCGAAAATTCCGACTTAACGAAACCGGAGTTGAATCTCTGTAACATCCCTATTTAAGTGCGAAAAAATCACTGATACAAATTTGATACGGATGAGTATATAAACGCCCTTAGGTTGAACGTGTTTAATGCTCTGTGAAGTTACATTGTAGAGTAACTCAATTCCCGCCAATTTGTGTTTTTGATATATCATTGATTCAAAAACATCGATAATACAACATCGATATTTTAAAATTTGACATATTTTACGATTTAAACTATCAACCAATCAACCATGTTTCTTAGCAGTAATAAAACTCTATTTTATTTATTTTTACATTTATTTATAGTCAATAATTTTTTTTAACACATAATTTGAAAATAATAATTTTGAGAAACACTCCAGTAAGCGGTTTCTCTTTTAAATGATTGTAGCTTCATCTACAGTAAACAATTACTCACAGGGTATCGAAGTTACCAAGACGAGCAAATAGATTATAGCTGTATTATGAAGCCTGGGAAACAACCCTCTCATCTCATCCTACATCTCCAACCCGTTTCTCTTTTTAGGAGTTGCTGTGTGCCTCAGCGGTTCCTGATTTCAAATTTGTATTTTAAATGGTCTATGGTCAGAGTAAACTCTAAATACCATTCCATCTGAATTTTTTTCAACTAGTTTCATGGACACTATTAATTGTGTCTAAATTTGATTTATTCATACTGTTTCCTTTACCTTTATTTTTAATAGTTTAGAATAACTCAAAAAACATTTGATGCAGAATCTATTTTAAAGTAATAAATCTGTTTGTTGTTATGCTAATTAATAATTAAATTGCATTATGCGCTTACATAATTTCTTATTATGGGGAAGTAATTAGACAAATGGAAGGAGAAATGGGCACATCACCCATATCCGGTCTGTTGTACAAAATAGGAGAACCAAATGACAAATAAAGGGCTTCGCTTTACGCCCTTATCCGGTGAGAGAGTATCACACCAGACATGCCAGCCTATTTGGCTGCAGCCTGAATCAACAGTGTGGACTTTTACTAATAGATTATAATAATTTCTATACGCTTTTGTATTGCAAAGCGGGTGAGACATTAAATATAAAAGTTTACGCTTTGTGACTAGCGAGATATATTACTTTGTTTGTTTTTATCGTTATTGAAGAACGATATTACATCGATGTCTAAGGTATTCACATCGATGTTTTAAGATCATCGTTGTATCGTTGCATCTCTAATTACTACTTACATTTCGCAGTGATAACATTATACGATACAATTGTTGCTTTTTTGAAAAGTTATCAAAATAGACATAAACATAGTGTAAATAAATCTCAATGGAAAAGAACGATGAACTTGCACAATTAGAACAGCTCTTGTGTGAAGACCTAAATAAAGCCAATCCTCAAAAACTTACAGAACATACTCCTATTCAAGAAGTGGATATATTTAACACACCCCTTTCTTGCAATGGTTTGCAAAAATTAGACCCTAATACTTCATCAGCAGTTCACAATGGAGATACTGATTCCTCTGATGACGAAGAAAGAAGAAATTACTTAGAGCGCAAGTACGACGATTATGGATCCTTAGTTAAAAAGTCTCTTGATCAAAAAGAACACGAAGAAGAAGACAAACGTGTGGAATTTGAAAGTAGATTACGAGATACCAATAGAGATTTAAAAGTTTCTAAAATATTAACAAAAACACACATACAAAACACTACATCAAATGTTTCCATTGCTCCAGAAATCAAAAAAAAATCACCATCAGATATATTTACTGATCCGGTTTTCGGACTTCGCATAACAAAGCCAATAATATCAGGAGCATCACTTTTCGATCGAATGCAAGGGAAAGAAGCAGTTAACATAATGAGAGTAAAAAGATATGTAGACAATCAAAATCTATCTAAAGATTGGGTTATAGGAGGCGTTATAATTAAAAAAAGTTCAACAAAGAAATCTCAGAAAGGTAATCAATTTATTGTTTGGACTTTGAGTGATCTCAAAGATGATATAAAAACAGTATCTATGTTTTTATTTCGCAAAGCATATGGTGACCTTTGGAAAACAACAGAAGGTACAGTTGTTGCAATTTTAAATCCTAATGTGCTTGACAGATCTGAAAATAGTAAGGATCAGGCTTGTCTAAGTGTTGATAACTCTGACCGTGTTATGATTCTTGGCCAATCAAAAGATATGGGTATCTGTAAGAGTAAAAAGAAAAATGGTGAGCCTTGTACAGCAATTGTAAATATGAGTCAAGGAGAACATTGCATTTATCATATAAAACAGGAGTATCAAAAGTATGCCAAGCGCCAAGAACTTCAATCTTCAACGATGGGAAAGGGTCTAGTTAATTTACAGAACAAAGTGTTTGGGAAAAATACTTTTATGTATGGTGGGAAAGCATATTCTGCTTTACCAACTGGTAATAATAAGGTTGTTAAAGATAAAGACCAAAGCAGACTCATGTCATTGAGTGATTATTACAAAATATCTGAAAGTGATAAACTTATGTACAACAAACCACCATGTCATGTGAACATACTACAAAATAAAAATCATTTATTGCAAAGCCCCATATCCCAAAAGCTTACTGATTCTCAAAGATTAAGTGCATTAAACCAGAGTACATCAAATGAACTAAGTTTAGCAGAGAAAGTAGCAGGTTCACCTACATTCAGTAAAGGTTTTAGTTTAAAAGATAATGGTGTTATTGACCTTAATTTATCTTACGGTCAAAAATGTGCATTAAAAGCAAAATTAAATGCAGTCAAAATAATTGAGAAGAATGGAGGAATTAAAAAAATAGACCCAAACAACCTTAAAGGAACTGAAATGGGCAAGAAAAGAGCAATTGAAAAACTGACAGACACTGACACAGAAAACTGTTGTAAAAAGACTAAATTAAATAATAGTCCAATATCACAAAATCAAAAAGTTGATTTAAATAAAAAGCCAATATCTGAGAGGTTTAAGAAAATTCTTGAAGCCACTTCTGCCCATGTGAACTTAATAAAACAACATGAGGAGAATGAACAAGATAAATACTTTAATAAATTGGTAAAGAAAGAAGCCATGGAAGAAAAAATGTTAAATACATTCAAAATAGCTTGCAAGGCAGTGAGATGTATCAAATGTAAATACACAGCTTTTTCTGCATCAGAACTGTGTAAAAAAGAAAGACATCCAACAAAATTAATTGACACATTTAAAAGATTTTTCAAATGTACAGATTGTAATAATAGAACTGTATCACTTGAAGTGCTGCCATTACACTCTTGTAATAACTGTCGAAGCTCAAGGTGGGTCAAAGCACCAATGATGAGAGAGAAAAAAGAAAAAATAGGAGAAGGATTGTCAATAAGGGGAGAAGAAGAAGGATTTATTGGAGGTGAAGTAACTGTTGGTAAGAATGTGAATCTTCTTGTTCCTGATAGTTGATTTTAGTTTACCCTTATCATTTTTATGACTTGAGACTATGTCTTAAATTTTAGATTGTATTTTGCTTTCAATGTATTAATTAACAATTATTATCTTAAAAAACATTACTATCATTTTATGTATGTAGATGATTAGAGGATTTTTCTTTTGCAGCAATTACTAAATACACCTTTTATAAATAAAATATATTATCATCATATTTTATTGCATCAAGTATTTTTATTTCATGGAAAGATTAAATATTTTTTTAAACAAATTAAAAACATCACATATTTAAAAATAAGTATTCTATCTAATCTCACTAAGAAAGTATAGAGATTATTATTCACCTGATGTACTTTATTCATTGTTATAGTTTAGCATTTTATAGTAATTATGTACAACATTGTACATCTTTTCATTTAATTAAGTGATCTTTTTCTGCAAAAAAAATTCTCATCATTCAAACTTTAGTCTGGTAAATGGTCAAGAAAAATAAAATATTAAATTAAAAAGATATTGGTATAAAAAGTAAATAAAATACAAAATGAAAATAAAGCAATAATATAATTTTATTTACGAAACTTCCAGTAAACAACACTGAACCACTCCATCAATGCGTCTGATTTTAAATAAGATTTTTATATCCGCAGTGCAATTTTATTGGCTTTATATATTACACAGCCTTTGATAATTATACTACACGTCACAAAACTGTGGAGCTAAATTACGCTTGTGTCACCAATTATTTACAAATACATTGCTGGCATTGGGCCCTCCTCATCGTTAACTTAAACATCCTGTGAATGGTGTAACAAACAGAAAAAATATTTATCAATTTGATTTTTATAATTACATTAAATAACAGAATTAACTTTTCAAAATCTGCTATAAAAAAACTGTTTAACAAAAATTTATTTGGGAATCCATATGAGGTTTCAGTACAAAATATAAATCTACATGTATGTCTATGAAAGTACTCAAAAATTATGAATGTCAATAATGTGCAGTCAAAAGAAATATTTATAACTAATTCACGTTATAATAAAATCAGTTTACATCTCATCGTGAAACAAATTAAACATTTTCCTTGTATGGGGAAACAAGGTAAGCTTCCATTAAAATTCAGCGTTATTTGACATTTCATTGTAATTAACATTGTAAGTTACGCAAGCACGTTCATAGACAAGCGAGTATCACATATAAAAACAGAAAATGGACTGAACAATTCGTTTAAAATATCACGATTTGTTGCAATATTGTGTTAATATTTCAAATGTCCTGGTAGCTGTAATATTATTTTCGTGTTAATGAAGATAACACTTGAATGAGCACTTAACAGATACCACTGTCTGATTACATTGATCATTTATGAGATAATTGAGCTGCAGTCTAGATAAACTCGTTTTTGACTTTGTTATTATAATTTAGAGACAATTACTATACAAGTGCAGTCTGATGCTTAACTTTTGGTTTCCACTGCTGATACTTTCTCTACAGCTCTGAGATTAACAGCTGAATAGGCGTAACACCTACCCAACAGACACGGTTCAAGTTAAATATTCGTTTTCTATGGTTGTGATGACAATTGGTTTTGGCTCGCCCAGTCGATTCTCTGTGTTTATGAACATACGGAAGGCGTAATAATCATTCCCACTCAGTTGTAGCCGGAGGTTTCGGTGTCAAATCGTAAAGTACACGAGAAATACCTGGGACTATCATCAGCTCTTTGCGCATTCTGTCGACCACCTGCAAATATTATATAAGTACTATTTAAATCTTTAATCAAAATATTTTGACTTTTTTAAGACAGTGGAAACTTGATTAATCTTATTAACTTATATATTTATTAATATTATATACTTAAAACTAGACTAGAATATGGTTCTTAACCATTTTATTCTAATTTACTACATACTCTATTAATATTTTTAAAAATTATATATCACTTATCTATATAGACCAATATCTTATTGAGACAGATTTTTAACCTTTTTTTAATTTTTCCTTCATAATATAGTAAATATGGCTTAGACTTTCATGAAATTCCGTCAAAATTATCAAAGTATGTTATGTAATAAAATAAAACTATTACATGCAATTTAAATTGAATAAAAATTAACTTTTAAACCAAACCACCACCAATGTATGTATGGGAACATAGTAGAAACAGATGTAAACAAATGAGCAGAAATAAATTAATATTAATTATTAAAAAAGACTTGTTTCATGTTTAGTTGTCCCAATACTAATACTGGAAGTTGATTGCACAGCAAACTAATTTTTCCTGAAATTGTTATTGAAAAGATCAAATAGGTAATTTACATCTTGCGGCATTGAGTCACTACCCGGCAACGCTGCGACACCCGTCATAAAGTCTGAAGTGAGGAAGGGACGAAGCACTATGGAACGTTGGCAGGAAGGTGCCCGGAGCGCTGCGTCGCGATCGAAGTGTATCGGGATTAGCACCACCGGCATCTGGGCTATGCGGTTAGCATATCCACTTGATATTAGCACCTGGAAATTATTTTTAAATTGTAAATTTCTATGTAACCATTGATCATCGAACGTATTAATTTGTACGTAACCGAAATAACATTATTAACGGGTTTAATAATCTCAGAAAAAACAGTGAGTAAATGATAAAACTCAAAATTTACAGTGCACATTATATTAATGTATACAATTTATATTAAAATTCATATACAATCTTGATTTATGAAATTTTTATGTAGTATGTACGTCTAATACCACAAATTCTATTTCATAAATATTGTATGTATAAGCAAATTGAAACTTGATGATGTTTAATGATTAATGTAGTCACCTGTGTGGCGAGGTCGTCTGCCTGGCGAATGGTGGAAATGACCTGTTGCGTAAGGAAGGTGGGCGTGATGTCGCTTATCTGCTCCTTTATAACTCCACCGAAGGCGTAGCACACCCTTTTAAATTATAGTAGAAAATATTAAAAGACTAAATACATTTAAACAATAGGTCTTACAAAGTTTAAAAGAATGGATGCAATAGTTTTCTAAACCTCCACATAGACTGAAGTCATTATTATTATTTTACGGTAGCAGCAGGTGGTGCTTTATGATAAGATAACAGCGCCACAGTCATTAGTTGTGCTGCGGGATATTTATGACGATATCCTCACTCACTCAGCGAAACACAGTAGAAGCACCATTTCAAGTACAACTACCATTTCACGCTGAGTATTCTGTGAATTAAAATTATAATCGATAATAAATTCTACAATTAATATAACGTTTTACTATGAATTGATATTTCAAACATGAAACAAGTATCTTATTAATAATAAACATTATTTTAATTCTCATTTATTTTCAAAGCAACGTAATTAAATCATTTGAAAATATTTTTAAAAAGGCGCGTTCGTAACATATAATTAGAGAAAAGCAAACTAAATTTAACAAACAATTACAAAAAACATCATATTTAAAACGAAAAAACAACGCCCGACTCGTTAATTCAGTCAGAAGAGCACAAAATATTTATTACACACATCCAATCCTACGTTAAGTAAGCCAATAAACGTAGTCTCTTTCTAAAATTTGCCCGATTCTTAACCGACATTACCGCTTGTACGAATGAGTAAGATCGTACCTATTGACGTTGTGGCAGACGCGCGGGATTATGCGCGCCAGATACTGCATATCCTTCCAATCTGGTGGGTAGCGCTCTGTAGACAGAGCCACCGCGTAGCTGTATGTTCGACCATCACCTAATAAAAGTTAGCACATTTAGCTTTCGTTTTCAAATTAAATTAATACACGTTACCTCGATAATACCAAACTCGACAAGCAGGTTTAACTGCTAATCAAAAACAACTAATCAAAAAAAACAGATAATCTGGCTTTTATTCAATCGGTGGCAAACGAGCAGTAGGCTCACCACCTAGGGCAAGCGGTCTTCCGCCCAGAGACACCCCCAGCCCTTGCAGAGCCACGGTGCCTTTAGAAACTAAAAAAGAAAAGAGAGAAAAATGATAGCCAATACACACAGCCCTGAGCCAGTACAATTACCTTGCACCCCAACAGTGCGTACTGGCAGTAACGTGGCCACGAGTGGACCCGTGGACGAGATGCGACGCAGCTCCGCTTGCTCGACGGGCGTCGTTGCGTTCGCTACGCGGCCGAGTAACGCGTGACATTTTACGCACATCGAAGCGTACTCCACCATTATCTTGACAATCACCTGAAATGTTTTAAGCATGAAATATTCAACTTTAATATGCAATATGCGAAGCATTTATAATTCCATTTCTGTCATTGAATATACGCCGTTAGCAATTGTGTTTTTTCATAGTATAGCTGACAACGGAGCCGGTGGCCTATGTACAACCGCGCCACATTCCGTGCATTGGTTGTGTTGGCGGATTTTTACGTCGCTTAAGCGGCATTCTTAAGAGCTTCCGATATCCTCACTCACTCATCGAAACACAGTAGAACTACCGTTTCAAGTACGGCTACCATTTTACGTCTAGTGACTAGTGCGTCAGCATATGCGTAGAAATGACTCTCCCACGGGTGGCATTGTCCATAAATGACCTATGTATTTGACAAGAAAATGTAACCTGCGTCTCAGCAAAGTCCCTGTCTGCAAAAGGCTCATCCTGGCATAACACTCTCACGGCAAGCCCCGGTCCCGGGAACGGCTGTCGTTCAACCAGCACTGGAGGCAGGCCCAACTCGGCGCCTAAAATGCGAACCTAGAAAGCATAAATATTCATGCATTTTTGCTTTGAAAATTTTCTAATATAGGTGATCTGTGGAAAGAGTTAAAAATATAATAAGACATGATAAAGGTCAGAGGTAAGCGAAACTTATCAACGTAAAAAATATATAATATGCTCATGACGTGCCATCAAATAATTTTGACTTTCTGATTCTTTGGAATATTATAATAATCGTCATCCAAGAAAACATTGATTTTTAGCTTGTATAAACACGTTCAAATTTGTTTTATGTCTTATAATCGGCATCGTGCCCAAAATATTGTGCCGCGTGCCATTGGTTCGCCTACCCTCCTATAGGTAGGTAGGTAGGTACTATATACGATTTTAAAACCAGTTCGCTAAGCTAGCAGTTGACTAAGATATTAAATTAAGTTTATACAAATAAAAACCTGACCATTGCAAAGATTATTAATTCTATTTCTAAGTATTTTTAGGCAAAAACAAGTTATTTTTTGTACCTCGTCCTTATGAAAATCCTTAAGTGGTTCCACCACTCTGCCGCGCTGTCTGAGCACACGTACAAGTTCCGTGTCGTTGTGATGCGTCTTTATCGTAGCCGCGTTGTTTGAAGCTAATGAAGAGGCAGATTCTATAAGATCCGGTCTCAGCGTGCCTTGTCCGAGTAGTACTTGGTCCTCTCTGTTCAAAATTCAACTTTGGATTTTTTACGAATAAAAAACGGACTGCTTAATTAAAATTACATCAAATTAGCAAATGTGTAAATAATCTAAATAAATATTGAGTGTTATATTTTTAATTGAGTGGTGAATTTTAAAATGTAATTGCCATTTTAAAATTCTTCTGTGGTAGGTATGAATATATACTACAAAACCAAAAAAAAGACTTGAGTTACTAGAGTTTACGGAACTACGAGATATTTTTATGGTATAGCGGACAACGGAGCAGGTGGTTCTCCTACATAGTAAGAGAACACCACCGCCCATCTCCAACTACGCCACTCCATGCATTGGTTGTGTTTCCGGCTTTATACGCAACTAAAACGACATTATTCAAGATCCCCTAAAATCCTCACCTACTCAGCGTAACACCGTTTTCAAGTATAACTACTTTCACACTGAGTATTCTGTGAGCCCGTGGTATAACTTCGAATGAGCTGATCCAATTTGTGCGTCTGCATGGCTCTTCCACGGGTAAAATATAACAAAATAAGAATCACGCTTTTATTAATTTGAGAACTGGAAAACATTCTACTCACTGTGCATTCAACAAATCTTTAACAGCCTGTTCTGCAACACGCATAAAAACGTCCCCAATGATCTTTCGCTTGTCTTCCGGTGCCGCTGTGTGGCACAGTAAGGATGTGTGACGAGAGCGCCCACCGACTTCACGGACCGTTGTACTGCCTTGCCTGAACTGTTCACGTAACATTTTAGTATAAACTCTATATCACGACACTGAAGAGATTTTATGGCGTTAGAATTAGAAACAGAAAATATGTACTTCAGTACTAGTGTTAGTAGTTATGTACATAAAAAATAATTGTTTTTGAACACTATTGCGTATAGTCTGTCTTTTATTACACCAGCAAATTTTATTTATCTTTTAATTTGTAAGCAACAGAAACATTTTCTTACAAAGTTTGGTATGCATGATGTCGACAATCGAGTTTATTGCGAGCGACAAAAGAGCGTGCACGGCTGAGCAGTTTTTACTTAAAAGGTACTTTTTATGACTCAACTGTTGTTGTGTAAATGTTATGTATCAGTGTATGGAACAAACAAAGTCATTTGATTATACGCTTTCGGGAGTTGTTCGTTAAATCGAGGAACGTTACATGAGTTTACACTGTATTTTTATTACGACATGATTCGTTTTGTTTCTCTCAGATTTATATTTGAGAACCCTTCTAGATATACAATTTTAGATTAAGCTATTGCTGTAATAAATTAAAATAAGTGCATATTTTAACATTGTCATTCCTGTTGTAATTACGAATTATACTATTACTGCTAGAAGATATTTCAGATTATTATCTTACTAAGGTAAGATGAATGATAACTCATATTAATAAAACACAATTTTAATTTGTTTGTATATATACACATTACCCTACTTTGGTGTGAAATATATAAAAGTACATTGTCTATAGTCTTTTCTGTTAAATATGTATAATCAATATATATATGTTCAATATGTTTTCTGTCCAATATATCTGTCATATTAATTAAGAAGTTTTATTGTTATAAAACTATTGAAACACAATACATAGGCAGATCTTTTATGAATACTCTCTTAGTAAATTATTAGAATTATCAATAATTTAATAAATAGTTTTTTTAATTTAAATATGTAATATACAATGGGATCGCGGTAACTCTAACGTCTACGGCAATGCTAAGAAATTCAAATTAATGAATTTCGAGATACATACCAAGGATTTATTCTAAAACTGACTTGATATCGATTAAAGCAGGTTCGAGTTGTCGAAATAACATTGTAATATACCTGATGCGCTGCATTGATGACGTGAAGACGGACTCCCAACTCGCGCAGACACCTTTCAACCTTGGAACTCTCGTTTCTACGCATAAATCCTAAAACAATATCATAGTTGAGTTTCAACAAATTAAAAAATATATATTCATTTACCTACTATTACATGGCATTGAAATAAATTAATAAATAGTCTACCATTATCGATATGTAGTGCGACCACTTGATCTTCTTTAAGTGCAGTCCGAAGCAAAGCTGCGCAGACTGTAGAATCCACGCCACCGCTTACCAAAACCTTTAAGATAACACGTTACTTGATATACTAATAATTACAAAGATGGTTTGTAGTAGTTTTTACTATCATTAAAAGTAAATTTTGAGAGCGTTGTAGATAAGTGGCTTAAAGAATCTACCATGAAGCGAGAAGTATCAGGTTCGCATCCCGGTCCGAACAATTATAATTCAATTTATAATTTATCCGGTCTCTGGAAGTCTTCACAGTGGCCGGGGGACTGTCGCACACGTGGGAGAGCCATGCTGACGTAATAATTGGGCCGGCTCGTAAGAAGTAACACCATGGGCTCAAAAAATACTAAAAATGAAATGGTAGTTGTACTTGAAACGGTGCTTCTACTGTTTCACTAAGTGAGTGAGGATAGGAAGCCCTTAAATTGTGTGGTTGTGTGACTTGATGTGGCTGTGAGTGACTGTGGCGTGATGGGCGGCGGTGTTCTCTCACCATATAGTAGACCCACCTGCCTTGTTGTCCCCCATACCATAACAAAAAATAATAATTCATTAAAAACGACCACTCACAAGCACTTTATTGTCCCCGACAGTGTCACGTATGTACTGAACGCAGGCCTCGCGACGCGATCGGAGCGTGAACGTACGAGACATACCCGCTATGTCAAACAAAAAGTTTGACAGCATTTGTTTGCCTTTCGGTGTTAGATCCACCTGAAATTAAAAGATACTATCGTTTATAGTACAGTATCTAGTTAAACGAGTAATCTATTAGTAATCGTTCTATCCATACCTTACGGAAACAATTGAATTCTGTTGTTTATAAGAATAAGCGTACAGATATTACTATTACTAATTACAATTAAACTGACTGTGCGAAAAGATTGAGTTTCACAGATAAGGCTTAATTTGAAATTGCCTAGTTTTAAAAAACCCAATTTAAAGTACACTTTTTTCCACTAAGAAAACATTTAGCAGTATGTGTATGTGCATTTTCTATAAAAAACGATATTGAAACTAATTTTAATTAAGACCGTTGAAAGTATTTTGAAATCACCGATAAAAAGATCTATCCAAAATATGCCAAAATAAAAAGAATTTATTCTTGGAAGTCGCTACTTGCTCAACTTAATTAGGAAAGAGAGTATTTATTTTAACATCACCCGTGGGAGAGTCATGCTGACGCACTAATTGCGCCGGCTCGTCCGAATAATCAATCTGTGGTACTCATACGTTCCAAAGTTGAGAACACGATTTACGGGTTTAGAATTTACCTCTGGATGAAACTGTACGCCATATAAACGCATCTGTTCGTTATAAATTGCTGCAATGAGATGGTTCGAAGACTGCGCACCAATACGGAATTTTTCGCCAACTTTTGAAACGCTATCTCCATGTGTCAGGAGAACTGGTTGCAGTTTCTCCAATCGGCTGTAATATTATATTTAATGCGTAAACACAAATAGTAAACAATAATGTATACACTAGGTTGGCTGGCTTTTGTGTGTTACCAAATTACAACACAAATTTGTTGTAAGAGAGAGACTTTCTAATAAGATACACAATAAGATGAACTTAACAGTGCAAACTGTAATATATTCCTGTTGTGGCAAATAATATTTCATCATCAACCTATTGAGTCCACTGCTGGACATAGGCCTCTCTCAAAGACGCCCACATATTGCGATCCAGCGGTTACCCGCGATCTTCATGAGATCGTCTTTCCATCGGGTGGCGGGACGTCCCACTCTGTGTTTTTTGGTACGCGGTCGCCACTCGAGAACCTTTCTTCTCC
Source organism: Delias oraia (assembly GCA_018230265.1). NCBI lineage: Eukaryota > Metazoa > Arthropoda > Insecta > Lepidoptera > Pieridae > Delias > Delias oraia. Next base: position 3,057 of record DWCF01000074.1, on the reverse strand, counting down.
ATCGATTGTCGGTTCGTCATAATAAATTTAAAATAAATTAATAAAAATAAATTAAAAACAAAAATTATATTTAAACTCACTTAAACAGCGGACACGATGTCTCAACTTCCACTTCGTATTGTCCATCTTCGCGCGCCTCCTTGCGTAATACGGATCCACCGAACTCTTTGTTTAACATCTGCATACCGTAGCAAATACCTGTAAGTACATTTGTATATTATAAGGCCCGTCCATTAATCACGTGAGACTTGAAAGTCGGGGGAGGGGTTTGACATAAATGACAAAATATCACAAGGCGGGAGGAAGGTTCTAGTTAGATATCACGTGTATTTATTGCTTTGTCAGACACCTTGTAATTTTACATAGGTATTCTATATTCTATACGCTGGATGCAGGTCGCCTCCGACAGGTATTCGTGGAGGTCCAAGGGGGTCTATGTCCAGCAGTGGACGTCTTACGACTGAAATGATGATGATGATTCTATATTAATTAATAAAACTTCGTAATTTAAATACACGCGACTTCTAAGCGGGGCAGGGGAGGGGTCTCAAATTTGAGTCTTAAATTTCACTACATATCACCAAAGGGGAAGGGAGGTTAAAAAGTGCTAAATAAAAGTGATTATTAGACTGCCCCTGACAAGTATTCAACAACACGATAAAGAAACTAGTCTGCCTATTTCTAAAGATTGCTTGAATTAAATGAGTGGTTGTACCATAGCTAGCGAATCACAAGCAATAATATAAATCACAAGTAATAGATCATATCAACTGATATTTTAGCTATATTGTAATTTCTACTAGTACCTCATGCCGAAAAAAAAACAGAACACAACGTAATATTGTCAACTAAAGCTGCCTATAATTACCTAACACAGGCAGCCCCATTTTGAAGATATCCGCATCATATCTCGGCGCATCCTCAGCGTACACTGAATTGGGCCCACCAGATATGATGATCGCTCTGTAGCCTGCTTCGCTTAGATGATACGCTGGTGTGTCCAGTGGTAAAATATCGGATTCCACGCACAGCTCACGGACACGACGATCTATCACCTAAATATGAAATTTAAACTATACTACAACATATAACTACAGATGAAACATATTATAACGACATCGCTTACAACGGCCGATCGGTTATAACAGCCAGATTGTAAGTTTCCGTCCGAACTTCTAGTAAACTATTTATTTTATTTATGTTAAATTGTATTATATTAAACATACCGGCTATAACATCGAATACAGCGACATATCGATTATAAACCACCAACCGCTTCTTGTCCCCGCAAAAAAAACTATATTATTTTTTTTAATATACAAAAATTTGCTGCCTTTAACGTCCAGATTAATACAGATGATACTCAAACTTTGAGGAGTATGAACCGTGTAATGCAAAAAATATTTGAGACGGCTAAAAAAACCAGCCTAAAATAAATGATAACTTTGAGAACTAGTGTAGTCTTATAACCCGTACTGAATATTTAAATTTCTTTTCAGATATATCATTTGACCAAGTTCACATAACCTATACTAGAAGATACCTATGATGATATAACTTTTTTTTTATTCTATAGCGGACAACGGAGCAGGTCTGCTATATGGAAAGAGAACACCGCCGCCCATGAACAACCGCGCATTGGTTGAGTTGCCGACTTTTTACGCCGCTTAATCGGCACTTATAAGGGCCTCGTCAGCGTATGGCTACACTACACATTTAATATAACAACTGTACTTGGTATTGCTTATAACAACTATCGAACATAACGATGGTAAATATACGGTCCCTTCAAAGTAGCTATATCAGTATATACAGCAATGTATATAGCGACACTCTGTATATTGTTGTATCCCTGTATTCGCTGAAGGCTCCGTAAAAGACGAAATATACCTATAATTCTAATTGCGGAAGTCCAACTAACATTCCCAATAAATCTTTTTTAACTGTTAACTGCAATCGCTCTGTGAAGAATATCGAATAGGAAGGAGTGTGTAATATACAATGTAATTATGGACATGAAACCATCAATTATATTGCCAGTACCGATTTTTATAATTTGTTTAAATTATCGCTTGCAGATAGACGTCGAAAATATGACATATATAGTAAAATAGTAATGTAGTAATTGTAGTTATAAGTTTCCGATTACTTTATCGGTGGTTTTTTTTTTATTGAATTATATCAAACTCAGGAACTTTACAACGAAATAAGTTTGAATAATTAATTGTTTGATGATATATAAACAAAAGTGTGACATGCTATTAAAGTAGGCCGTTATACATAATGTACATACACTGAATTTCTTTGTGAAACATTACATTTCGGTCGCATTTTACTTCATTACAAAATCAGGCTTAAACAACACACTTTTTTACATACCCCTTTTTAATGTGTGTATTTTCGCAGCACAGTAATTAGTGAAATATACAAGGATTTCATAATTTAGAACGTGAGGAAATAATGCATTATGACTGACTATTGTTACTATACCATTATCAAGAATTAAAAAAAACTTAATAGCTAAGTATATCCGACCAATCGTTTCAATTACTCTGTACATATTGCAAACCTATTATTCGACATTTTATTATACCTAAATAGATTTTGCAAGCGTTTACTATAAAAAAACGTAATCATACTATATGACCTGCTTCTACGAGTTCTCATACGTGTTATAGGCTATATAGCATAAGTGCATATGTTTCTATTTTAATTAAGTTTTCGTATTTTTTGCATATTATGTTGAAGATTTGAGTTCTGCAAAAATTGTACAAATGTATACTGCATTCTTACTGAACCACATGATCAGATTTAAATACATAGTTTTATTTTAATAACTTGGTCCTTACTTTTCTTGTGTTAAGACGTAGCTTATTTTCATAATTTTAGACGTAAAGAATAATTTACATTTAGGTTGTTCTTTTTACTTCAATTAAACTGCCTATTAAACACTAATATTATGATTTTTCACATACTTTTTTTTATAAATACAGTGTAAACTCTATATAACGACACTGAAGGGACTGTGCATTTTATAGCGTTATAAAGAGTTGTCGT
>DWCF01000073.1:0-73493 GCA_018230265.1 Delias oraia | reverse complement strand
ACTTGCAATTAGGAACCTCAGCATTTCTACTCTAACTCCGTTAGATCAACACCTGAGAAGTGGTCAGCCTACGCACACAGATAAATCTGTAGCACCACACTATTACAATCGCCCCTTGATTACAGCTAACTTTATAATACTGACTACAAATTAATATAAGTAGATACATAAATTATCTATAATAGATCGTTTGGTAGGTCCAAATTTCACCCACAGTAACTACTTTTATGCAAGTATTATCTTTTCATTTACATGCTGTGTTTTGGAATTTCTGTTTTGACACTTGAAATTAAATTAATACATACCCGATTGGATTCTAATGCTTCAGCACTGTGCTCTTCCTTTTGTCGGAAGCAATTAGTGCATTTACTTTTGTTGAAGATGTTTGGCGCGAATTTTCTGCAATCCGATCGCCCAGACATGATTGCCAGAGGTCAGGGCCTATTTTAACGTTCACTATGTCACGGTACACAGCATGGTGCTGTAACACATACACTATACGGGTATTCGCCTTTGAAAAACCGAACACGTAGTTTATCACGCGCACCAACCGACGAGTGAACTATCAGCAAAATCACTGCAAGAAGCTAGTGCGACTGTTCAGTAAAAACGTATACACTCCGCTCTCTTCATGAGTACTCAAGTACCAATCAAATCGAACGATCACATAAACAGAATTTGTTTTTACGTCAAAGTAAACATCGATTTTATATAGAACACGCAGAGTTACCGAGCGCACATGAACACAACGACGCGATCATTTAACATCTGACAGAAGAGCACGGGCAACTTCGCGAGCAGCGCACCGAGTTGTTGTTTTACAACTTCTCTTTTCTTGTTACGTGCCGTATTTTACAGGTGCATTTATGTGTGTGTCGTTCCATGTTGAGAAATAATATACATATCTCGCTCAGACGTTATATGCTGGGCGTAAGAGCATCGCATTCACACATTGCAATGATTACAATACAATAAGCGGACTCTAGCGGTAGACTTAAAGTATACAAAAACGTATTCGAAACAAGGCCATTACATTTAAATCTAATATTACAAAGTGTTCACAGATGGCGGTATTCACAACACTAGTAAAATTATCGAAAGGGTAGTTTTTATTGTATTTATTATGTCCATTAGCATTTATAATTTATATTTTTTTTATTTTATATATATTTTTCATTTATAATCTATTTTATCAATTTAGTTCAGTTTTGATGGTAATTGTGCGTCTAGGCGTAGTTAGCACGGGTAACGTTAACACTAAGGTGAAACCCGTTATTGTTAATACAAATTTAAAAACATATAAATTTTGTAAACAATACAAATTTTTCAATGTTTAATGTTAGTAGTTTGAAAAAGTTCTAGCTCCAAAATCACATTAAAAAAAAACATATTTTGTATTGCTTCATAGTTCAGACTCTAAGGAAAAGTTTAATTAAACTTTTCACACATTTAGTATCCGATATGTATAATCAATTTATTGAAGTCAATCAATTAAAAATTTAGAAGAAATTCTATTGAATAAATTCCTAAACTGTCTTTATTTATGAAGATGTAGTGACACTTGACAGATGACAGCAATCAAGCCGGCCAAGAGCCAAGGCCTAGGCGACTCCGCGGACCGCGGCAGGCGCGGAGCGCGATTTGTCAGGAGATTGTGCTTTTTAATTTACTATAAACGGAGTAGAAAGTTAACATATCAAGAGTAGCGATTAGAAAATATACTAAAAATCATATCTTATCATTTAATGATTTATATTTCGTACTCTAATCCTTCGTTGCGCACGTGGTGGCGTGTACAGTGGTTCTATAAATTTAAGTTTACTTCCTCTTCAAATCACTAGTATATTGATAACATTTATAACCCATTCTATATAAGCGATTAAGGCGTTTCCTCAGCACATCATTCCACTCTAGCTGGACCACGGGACACGAAGTGCTGGTTTTGTTATTGTTGTAAATAAAATCCCTCGTAAAATTCAAGGTGAGTTTTAACATATAGGTATAGATTTATAGTTTTTATATTTTAATTTATTCTGTTATTATATTAAATAATTTCTCTTTTTGTTATTAAGATGGAAGATTTAAGTTTTATCCCCAATTTGGCAAGTGGACCTCTGGATATTTATAGGAAATTATCTTCAATTAACTGGAAACAATTTAAATTGGCTGTTGAAGGAGATATTGAATTACTGAGACTTAAGGTATGTATTTGTTACTATCATTGAATTAAATTAAGAATGTAAAAATTGAGTTTTGTTTTGTTATTCTTCATGTTTATTATTGAGTTTAGGTATAAATTGTATTTTAATATGTAGACAATATATCTCATTCTGCTTTCTATTTTCTTATGTTCATATTGGATATTTTGATCTCGATTATTAAACTAATAAAATAGTTTACAATAGGAAATGTAATAATTATTGAGTTATGATAATATGTATATATTTATTCTGTAATGAGTGCTTTAAGAATTTATAATTTTATTTAAATTAGCTAATATGATGTAATAATTAATTTGAAGCAAATCTGTCAAACTGGCTTGTTAGCCTTGATCTCAACATTGAACAAGTTTCTGTTTTTTATACAAAATAATGACCATTGATCTAATTACACAAAAATAAGTGAATGATAGAATTAACTTCATTACATAAGAAAATGTAATTAAGTAGTTATTGTGTGAAAAAAAATATGATGAAAATGTTATGAATACAATTTAAGGATATTTTTAACTTTCATAAATAACTTCTACATCAATATTAAATACAAAAAAAGTTTAAAGAGTTCTATAGATATATCAATAAATATATATAGATACATATAGTATATAAAGTTATATATATATATATATATTTAGTAGCCGGCTAGTCCAAAATGATAAAACGGGGTCACAGAATACTAAGTGTGAAACAGTACTTGTACTATATTTCGCAGAGTAAGTCAGGGTATCGTAGGCCCTTATAAACAAATGCGAAGAGTGTGGCGTGGTTGTCCATGGGCGGCGGTGTTCTATTACCATATAGGAGACCCACCTGCTCCGTTGTCCTATATACTATAAAAAAAATTGCTTTATTTTGATAGATACTAACTAATATCAATTATCATTCCTACAGTACAAAATATGGGAAACTTTGGAGAATGATCCCCTATTTTCACACAATACAGTAACACCCTCTGTTGAAGAGCAAAAGAGAAAAACACATATGCAAGTACTGAAAATCAATCAGTACAAGTTTATTAGTAATGAAACCTTTAATGCTGGTTACAAGAAACGGGTATATTTTTTTTAATTTAATATTTTCATATATTTTACCATATGTGGATAACCTAAGACTATAAAATATAAAACAATTTCATACATGTTAGTAAAAGATGTTCAGTTTTACTAAAAAGTAGTGCACCTGTTTTACTATTCATATTACAATCTGCAATGAAGTAGAAGATTTTAATGGAAAAATTATAAATAAAAATGTAATTTATATTTTATATATGTGAATTTTCAGACCCAGACTCTTATGACAATAAACGAGGCTGTGCAGTCAGTGGCTCCAAGTGTGTCAGTCAAAATGGCGATAGGTATCTACCTGTTTTCCAATGCAATCCTGTCACTTGGCACTGAACGACACAGGAAGTTCTTTGAATCTACTTTAAGAGATAGAAAGGCAAGTATATTTTCAAGATACGTTTAATCTTAAATTATATAATTATGCATAAATTTTTTTTTCATAGGTAATTAATCCATGAGTTTATATGTTAATTGTGTATAACATAGTCAATTATTATATTTAATATTATATTTTAAAAACATTAATATTACACTATTCACAATGATTTTATCGAAATTAGAAAGAAAAGAAACTTTAAAAATTATTTAAATTAAAATGGTCGATTGAAAAATGTTTTAAAAAGACGAGCGAGTAGTAATAGTTCAACGTGACTAGTTTTTAATTTAAACGTACTAGTGCATTGTGCTCTATAACTGTCTCAGAAAGCTCGTCAACATAGTCTAAAATTTCTGAGCAACACCAATTTTATTTATTATAAGAATTGATAGATTAAAAATTCAGACTAGACCTTTTTATTTTGAAGTATACGGAAAAACTGCTATTTTTTACAAATTATTAAGAGATGTTGTTCGGAATTCCAGAATGATTATAAAGTCACGATGTATAGTTATTAAACTTAATATAATTTAATCCACATAGGGAAACATAGTAAGATTAAAACAACTTTAGAATATGGAATATTTTCATAATGTAACCTTCCTTCTGAATATCCTTATGTAATTGATATAAGGTAAAATTTTCTACCTAACGGATTTTCTGCTTACTTTATTGTTGACGTAAACAAACCATGTCCTTCATGGTCAGTAAAAGAGGAAACTAATTTTTAAATGTCAGCTTAGAAAGTATATGATTTCGTTTACCATCAATAAAAGATAATTTACTATAAAATAACTTATATTTTAAAATATAATATGAGCTAAATATGATGGTTTATAAGGAACATTTATAATTTTTAAAGAGGTTGAGACATTGAAGATAATTCGCATAGGCGATAGCAATGATAATTTTTAATTTAATTGAAAACGTAAATGTTTATCAGCGCGTAAATGATAATACAGATCCTATAAGTTCTTCTTAAGCTTAAGCTGTGGATAGCAATAATTATAAAAACATCCGTTGCTAATACCTATTGTTTATCAGCGTGGCAAAGATAATACAGATCCTATAATTTCGGCTTAAGCTTAAGCTATGGATTGTAATAATTACAATAACATCCGTTGCCTATTCATATCCCTACTTTTTATTATAGTGTCACAGATAATACAGATCCTATAAGTTCTGCTTAAGCTTAAGCTGTAGATAGTAATAATTACAAAAACATCCGTTGTAAATAAATGTATTTTTTTAGTATGTAGCAAGTTTTGCACTAACCGAGATCGCCCATGGATCCGACGCGAGGCTCATGCGCACGACGGCAACGTACGACCCCACAACAAAGGAATTCGTCATACACACACCTGACTTCGAAGCTGCTAAATGCTGGGTTGGTAATCTAGGTAAAATTTTGTGTGACATTTTATTTTTACGCTTGACATTAGCTTTTATTTATTTTGGTTAAGCAACACGTCATGTTGATATTACATATTACACAAAGTTTACTCCGCAAACATACAAAAAAGAATTCTACTCTACAGCTACTGAAAGACTCATAAGTTATAGTACAAAAAATATTTTGGTATATAAATATATACTGTAAGGTTTTTTTTCAAGTCTCCTCGATGCTTTTTCTATTTATAAAACGTCTATATATTTTTTTTATACAATTGATTTTTAGTTTATAGACAAGGGATTGTGTTACTATTAATCACAATAAACACTTAATTGATAAATTAATAAATTACTGTAAATATATAATATAATAATACTATAATATAATAATAATATATAATATAATATATACTGTAATGACGATAAAGAAATGATTTCGTGATAGTGATAAGATGAAAACATAATTTATTGTACATTTGAAAAAATAGGTCAATATTGTAAATAATGAAGACATTCATACAGTCATATTTACAATACTTATAAAGCAGTTCACAATATATACTCGATGATAATGTCTGCGTCATATTCAATATGAACAATCTCTTATAGTATAGCGGACCACGGAGCAGATGAGTCTCCTATATGATAAGAGAACAACGCCGCCCATGGGAAACCATGCCGCAGTCCGCGCATTGTTTGGTTGTGTTGCCGGCTTTTTACACAACTTAAGCGGCATTTTTAAGGGCCTACGATATCCTCACTCACCTGAGTGAGTAGTGTTTCGCTGACGAAACAGTACAAGTACCCTTTCACGTTGAATATGCTGTGAGCCCGTGGTATCGCTTCGGACGGGGCGGGCCAATTAGTGCGTCCACATATGCTTCAGCATAGCTCTCCCACTGCGGTGACAGTATTAAGACACTCGCCCCGCCACTGTCAAGCCCTTCCAGAGAAAATCATCACACTGAACCACATAAAAGAAATTAAAAAATATACACCCACAGTTTAAATTATAGTACATATTTAATTATTTTAACTTGCACGCCGAAAATCCATCGCATGAAGGTATGGTGACTAAGTTTCTTTTCTGCTGCATCATGTAGCCCTTTATTTTACCTGAAACTATAGTATATGAAACACTATAGTTTTTAGTAACCGATGTTTTAACCGATTACTGTATATCGGTTAAAACATCAGTTATTTACATAATGTCTTATCAAAGACGTGGCTGGTACGACCTTGGATTATGCCATTGCATGAATCATTGCCGATTGTGTTTTCAGATATTAGAATTCCTAATCTATGCACGCTATTTAATTTTGAAAGTGCTCTATAATGAATTATTTTTATGGATGCTAAGATTGTCACTAAGCTCATAGAATACTCAGCGTGATATTATAGTTGTATTTGAAACAATACTTCTATTAGGTTTCGCTGAGTGAGTGAGGAGATCGGAGGCCCTTAAAAATGCCGCTTAAGTAGCGTAAAAAACCGGCAACATAACGAATGCGCGGACTGTGGCGCGGTTGTACACGGGCGGGGTGTTCTCTTACCTATATAGGAAACCCACCTGCTCCATTATCCGCTATAACATAAAAAAGCAAAATTTTAAACTAATACATTTTAATTGTATTTCATATTACAATTTCTTTAAATTTTTAATTAATCTTAACGTCTGAAAACAATAAACGGAATATATTTGATTATAATTATTATTATGAAAGGATATCATACTAATTGTTTGAGCAAACCACATAATATTACAAATTACTTAAATCTGCTATTTATCCTGTTATGGTATTATGCTTATCATTAAGAATTATGAGACTAGTATTATAAGACAAAAACAAGCAATATAAGAGAGTTCAAACCAATCCAGAATATAATATATGTATTATGTACCTTATATAAATATAAAAATTCAGTGAAGAATAAGCTTAGTTAGGCTTTTATACCAAGAATTAGTGCGAAATTAATTCGAAAAATATATATAAAATTAAAATAGAGACTGACAGTTACCTTACACGCCTGTTTCTTAACGTTTAATAATGATTATAACAAAATTAGATTGCTATTTTCCTCTTTATAGTTTTTTTGTTATATTCCCGAGTAGTGATTAAAAAATTCTTTCAGGTAGAACTTGCACCCACTCGCTACTTTTCGCTCAGTTAATAACTCCTAACGGCACAAACCATGGTTTGCACGCGTTTCTGGTACCGATTCGGGATCCAAAAACTCTGGAGACGTATCCTGGTCTCGTGGTTGGTGATATGGGAGAGAAGATTGGTGTCAATGGAATTGATAACGGGTAAGACTTTAAATGGAGCAGTTGGGTCTCCTATATGGTAAGAGAACTCCGCCGCCCATGAACAACCGCGCCAAAATCGGCGCATCGGTTGTGTTGCCGGCTTTTTACGCCGCTTAAGATTTATATTATTCCGATATATATTTTTCCGATATTCTTACTCACTTCGAAACACAGCAGAAGTACCGTTTCACGCTGAGTATTCTGTGAGCCCATGGTATCACATCGGACGAGCCGGCACAATTTTTGCGTCAGCATATACCTCGGCATGGCTCTCCCAAGGGTGCGACAGTATTAATACACGCACCCGGCTACTGTCAAGCCCTTCTCGAGACCAAAAAAATTATAAATTAAATTTTAATTTTATAAGTGTCTGGACTGGGTTCGAACCCGATATCTCACGCTTCGCGGTAGACCTATTAAACCACTTAGCTACGAGGCTCTAAAAAAGTTTATTTGAACAGGATATATTGATATAGGAGACATTTTATAACTTGACCTGTTAAGGTATTCTTTAATGTCATCTATTACGTACGTCTAATTAATGCAATACTTTTTTTTATTTTTTGTAGTCATTAGTGATAAAATTTCAAGTTTGGACTCTTTAAATCTACAAAAAACTAATATTTGAACAAGATATTATGTTAAATATATTTTTTTTTTTACAAAAAGATATTTAAACTATGAGATGTGTAGTTTACAACTAAATTTGTTTGTGTTTATAAGTAACATATATTTTATTTAAATTCTCTGTAATCCAGATTAATCTAAACATTCTGATAAGCAAAAACTATTTTGTTATAGATGTTCCCACTGGTAATATTCTATTATTAAAGACATATTAAATTACTTCCTCATGTTATTTAAAAAATTATAAATACCTAATAACTATACAATACTCTCTGAATACGCAAATGCAAAAGAAACACTAATTTATACAAGACTGACGACTACAAACACGAATTTAATTAATATATTTAAATTAAACAACAAAAATAATGATATTAGAATAAAACTCCGGTTCCCAGAAGTATTGTCTACAGTAGAAATAAGTTCCTTTACTGCTGCTTTCAGATTTATTATGTTCAACAAGTATAGAATACCACGCGAGAACCTTCTCAATCGTACTGCGGACGTTACCGAAGAGGGCGTATATGAAAGCTCTTTCTCGGAACCTTCGCGAATCCTTGGTGCAGCTCTCGAGAATCTATCAGCAGGTACACTTGTCTGTGGTTTAATTCTAAATTTTTCATTCAATACATATTGTGAACAATGTTTTGGAAAACTGTTATGTCTTATAACTTAACGTATTTGTGACCGTATAGATTATGAAATTCACCGATTGCAAAATGAATCGATCACAATTATTATTGCATTTCATGTAAGTTCCGTTTATTATACACAATATATCTTGAATAAATTTTAATAGTAATACATGCCTCAAAAACTTAAATCCGATTGAGTTTTTTTGTCATTCTTCACAGATCTAGTATACATGAACATTAAGACATTTATGTAGCGGTACGTGACGTGAAATAATGAAATATTTTAGGGAATAATAAAGAAAAGAAAAATCTTTATTTAAATTGGTACAAAAAAAATCTTTTGAAAAAGTAAAACGGTGGCGTACGAGCAGCAGGCTCACTCATACTTATATAACTTGGGGACTTTCAAAAAGAGCGTATCTATCTAAATGGCCGGCAGTAAACCCGTGGCTTTGCAAGGGATGCTAATGTCCACCTAGATACTATTAGAATTATAGAGTCTTATTATCCTGGCTACCTGATATAGAAACACGGTGGCTGCAGTGCGGCCCGTCGCAAACAGTCTAGAATGTTCCTTTTACTAACCTACTCGCTAGGTTCTAGGTGCTAAGCAAGGCGCCTGGCTATGAGGCGCCGGCCTAAATGAGCCTCCTGCTCCGGCGCCAGCTTTAGTATAAGTAGTCCTCTGCACACGGGGCACGGACATCCCAGCCCTTGTAGTGCCACGGGTTTGTTGTCGGCCATTTAGGGATAGATACGCTCTTTTTGATAGTCCGCAAGTCGTATTACCTCAACCTGATTCCGCAGAGTGGTGGTTCGCACGAAAGGTTTTAAAAACGCTCAATTGAGAATTTGTGAAAATAATTCCAGGTCGTATCGGTATAATGCAAGAGAGCTGTAATTCAATATCGAGCTTAGTGGCGATTGCGATACGCTACGCGGCGACGCGGAAACAGTTTGGTGAGCGCCACAACGAAACGTACCTCATTGAATATGAATTGCATGTGAGTAAATAAGATTTTTTAATGGTATAGCAGACAACGGAGCGGGTGGGTCTTCTATATGGTAAGAAAACACCGCCGCCCATCACCAACCGCGCCACTGTCTCCAGGCACAAGATCATTTTTGCTGGTTTTTTACGCCGTCGTTTTTTTATGGACCTCCGATATGTTTACCAGTAGAAGTACTGTTTCACGCTGAGTATTCTAAGTGTCCGTGGTATCATTTCGGACGAGCCGGCCCAATTAGTGAATTAGTTATGCTCCAGCATGGTTCTCCCACGGATGAAAACGGGTTATGTTTTTTTGGAATGACAAACTACTGGTTTAATCTTCCGTCTATCGTTTCTTTTTTTGTGACCTATTTATGCATGCAAATGTGGTACAGAGATCCTAGTTAGGAAGTCGGGAGAAAGCTAACGTTTCTGAAGCAACATCACGTCAAGCTGCTATGTAGAAGTGATATATTTATGGACCGTTTATTTTGAAAGTGGTGTAAATGCATTTTTGAGAAAAATGAGTAATGACGTAATTCATGTTTAATTTAATGTATTTTTTTATATATAACTAGTCTATGTTTAATTTGTCAAAAAATCCTATGTTTTGTACACATAAAATCAGTCGGTAAATGAAATTGCATAATCATAGATTATGAAAGTGGTGTAAGTCCAATTGACCAATGGGGAACATGCAAATATGTTGGTTGAGGATCCTAAAAATTGCATCAAATACCATATTTTATAGAACAACGATGACGGACGCAGAATTTAAAATTATCAATTTATTAACCTCGTCGTCCTGAAAGACCGTTAAAATTTGAAAAAAAATCGCCCTACAGCCTTTGTATCAAAATATCGGACCTATTACGTACGAAAAATATAAAACCATGAAGCAGGTATTACACTATATACCTCTTGCATCATGCATATTTTGAAACACTATGACATGCAGAGAATAAGTAAATTCTTGTAATCAGTGTCTTGTAATGACAATGTAATTGCCGTCTAAAGTAGAATTTTATGTGTTGTCATGCGTATTTGTAAACAAAATTATATTAAAATGAAGTATATTTTAGACGATATATGATTTTTCAAAATTGAAATTAAACTATTTTTACAATTGTCTAATTTTGAAAGTGGTGTATAAACAAATTAAATATTGATATAACTATAGAAACAATAACAGACCTCATATGATTTGCCTGTATTTGTAAATCAACAAATATAGTGACCTTTCATTTTCTCGAAACAAAAGAAAATAGACTTACATAACTTTCAAAATAAACGGTCCATATATTTATTATGTAAATAATTAAAAAAAAACTGTTAAGGGATGTTTGTGTGATAAAGCATACTATAGTGATAATGATTTTGTAAGATGTTCATGCAAGGCATTCTCAGAGCAAATTTTTGTTATAATTTAAGTATCACACGGAAGCCAAAAAATGACACCCACTGAGTTTATTTCGCCGGGTTCTTCTCAGTGGTTCTTAGCTTGGAACCGGTGGTAGACTGATTTTGACGTTCAAGGAGATGCATTTTTTGTATTTATGCTGAATTTAATTATTTCATTTCATATTTAGAGTGCTTTAGCCTCGCTTTTATTGAAGTTTGTTGGTTTAGTATAGTGTAGCACTTTAAAATCTATTCCATGTTTTCAGCAATGGCGTTTATTCGCGTACGTAGCAGCAGCAGTCGTATTTCGTCTCTACATACGTAACTTTGCGGAAGTCTATTTGAAGATAGTAGATAAATCTAATAGTGGCGATGGCGTTGATAACTTAGTAAGTATCCTTTATATACATTTTTTTATAGTATAACAGACAACGGAGCAGGTGGGTCTGTGTCTCTTGTGGGTGGTGAACAATCGCACCACATTCTGGGCATTGGTTGTCTTGCCGGCTTTTTTGACCAATTAAGTGGTATTTTTAAGGGCCTCCAATATCCTCAATCACTCTGCGAATTACAGTAGAAGTACCGTTTCACGCTGAGTATCCCTGTGAACCTGTGGTATCACATCGGAAAAGCTGGCCTAATTAGTGCGTCAGCATATGCTTCAGCATGGCTCTCCCACGGATAAAACTTATTTAAAGTGCAATAATTACGCAACTCATCGAAGTAAACATGTTTTATTAACACGTTTAAGTAAAATTTGAAAACGAAATCGTATAGCCTTATCAAAAGTTAATAAAAAGCGTGTCCATGTAAAATATATATTGCATTGTATCATCAATACTTAAGAATAAAATGTAAAAATCTATTATACAATATTTTAGTCTACTGCAAACTCTGTTGTAAGCTTCATCATTCATCATCATCACTATCACTTCAGCCGTAAGACGTCCACTGCTGGGCATAGGCCTCCCCCTTGTAAGCTTAAACTTTTGTAAAATACTAGTATTATGATACCTAGTATAAATT
This sequence comes from Delias oraia, assembly GCA_018230265.1. Classification (NCBI taxonomy): domain Eukaryota; kingdom Metazoa; phylum Arthropoda; class Insecta; order Lepidoptera; family Pieridae; genus Delias; species Delias oraia. The sequence goes on along the minus strand of DWCF01000073.1, from coordinate 61,454 downwards.
ATTAGTGTATTTTTTGTATTCATTTTGACAGAGTGAAGCCGTATCGGAAATTCATGCAATGGTGTCATGCAGTAAGCCTTTACTCTCGTGGACGGCGTTAGAAGCGGCGCAGCAATGTCGCGAGGCATGCGGCGGACATGGCTACTTAAAGGTATTGTTATCCCATATATCTGGAATAAACTGACCGCTTCTTAAAAAACGATTAATGTGATTTTTTTATATTTTTTACATTTTGAGATGTTTATACGTATTCTGTGAGCCTATGGTATCACTTCGGACGAGCCGGTCCAATTAGTGCTTCCGCATATGCTTCAGCATGGCTCTCCCCCGGGTGTTAAACAACGAGACTTCCGAAAAAACGCTTGACCTTGACAAAAGATAATGTCATGTCTTAACAATATATTTGAAGCGTAGAATCTATCTTTGCTGTGAATTAACCGTGATAATAAATATCTTATTTCAGGTTGCAAACTTGGGCGATATCCGTAGTAACCATGAACCTACAGTCACATATGAGGGCGATAATAACGTGCTATCACAGCAAGCTGGGAATTGGCTCCTCAAGCAGTACGAGTCGGTACTGAATGGCAACAGTGTGGACTCGCCTCTGGGCACTATTAGCTTCTTGAAAGACCATAAAACGATACTCAATAGCACTTTTACTTGTAAGACTACGAGTGAATTGAAGAATTCCAAGTGTAAGTTACACAGATCATTTAATACAATCGTTTAATAATGTGTCGCTACGAAATGCCTTCTTTTATTACCTGAAGAAATATTATTAATTTTGAAAACCATCTCATGTCTCATTTACATTATGTTTACAAACTGCCCTTCCTCTCACTTCGCTTTCAAGTTCCGACAATGGCAGACGTTGAAATTATTGCAGAGTCCTCTGTGTTTTAGAGATTTATAATTATGTGCGTTTGTTAAAAATAAATAAAATGGAAAAATATTTAAAATATATATATGCTCTAATCGACACGGCATTTATGTAGGTTCTTGCAATTTGCAACGTCCTTTGTCCTTTGATGTCCGCATTAAAACCGCTCTTTTGGGGAGCGATGGGCAGCTCGAGTGATATTAGCAGTGGCATTAGGAGTATGAAGTTTATATATTCATCATGCCCACTTCCCTGCTCTGCTGATGCTGAGGCATTATTTATTTATCAAGTACGTGTATTATGGTCAATAATATTTTTTGTTTCAGTTATATTGTCCACATACAAATGGCTTCTTTGTTGGCTTTTAAAATACACATATGAAAAGAATGAATCGGAATTAGCCAAAGGACTTACAAAAGTGCAGGCAAGGAACCAAAGCCAAGTGTATCGTTGGAAGACTCTCACGAAGGCCTATGCGGAATATTTGGTTTTGATTTTCTGCTTGGAAACCATAGAGAAGACCGAAGCGCAATTGATGTCGGTTCTGAACAAGCTTTTCTGCCTCTATGGCTTGTGGTCGTTAGATAGACATTTGGTGGAACTGTATCAAGGAGGGTTTACGAAAGGAGAGGAGCCGGCGCGACTTTTGCGGACGGCCATCTTGGAAATGTGCGCAGACCTGAAGCCCGAAGTTGTTACTGTTGTTGATGGGCTTGCACCGCCAGATTTTGTGCTTAATTCCGTATTGGGAAAAAGTGACGGAAATGTGAGTATCATTTCAATCACTTGCCTTTAATTTTAAGGTTTATTTATAGTTTTTTTTTATATTTACTAATATACAACAATATTTTTTTATCATCTGCATACTCAACGTGAAATGGTAGCTGTAGTTGAAACGGTACTTCTACTGTTTTCCGGCAAGGGATAACGAAGGCTCTTAATAATTCCGCTTAAGCGGTGTAAAAGCCAACAACACAACTAATGCCTGGCCTGTGGCACAATTATCCAAGGCGGCGGTGTTCTCTTATCATATAGGACCCACCTGCTCCGTTGTCCGCAATATCATTAAAACAATATGCAACTGTTTCCTTTTTAGTATAATACATTATTGTATTTGTCAAACCTGTTACTGATTTATAAATAAAATATACAAATGACATTTTATATGGAATTATTTATAATTTTTTTAAATTTTCAGTTATACAAGAACCTGCAGAAAGCTTTCTTCAGCCACCCCGGTACCTTCGAACGAGCTTCGTGGTGGCAAGACGTCGTCCATTCCAAGTTATAAAAACTGCGTCCTTGACGGAAATGAATTGTTGTTTTTTAAAAAATTTGGCTAGTTCCATTAGTAATAAATTTTATATTCGAATATAAACGTTTATGAATTCCAGCCAGATATTGTGATCACAACAATTTTATTCCGGTTACTTAATAAAGTCCTTAGTTTAGCTTACGGAAATTTTATTCATATAATTGTTATACATGGAGATAATACAGCTAGAGTTCGCTATGTAGGCACGTGATTTTTACGGTTTTTCTCTATTGTGTCAATGATATTTATAAATTATAACATCAAGAAATACGTAATGTAGATTCACCATCTTTTTGTCTCTACGTTCATTTTACCATAAAATGTACGCATTGAAGCCAATGCAAAATTTGGTTCATCAAATAGAACACCTTTGAGAGCCATGCCAGCGATGAACCATATGCGGACGCACTAATTGGGCTGGCTCGTCCGAAGTGATACCACGAGCTCTCAGAATACTCAATGTGAAACGTTACTTGTAATGTGTTGCGCTGAGTGAGTGAGGATATCGTAGGCCCTTAAAATGCCGCTTAAGTGGCGTAAAAAACTGGCCACAACCAATGCGCGCTTGTTCATGGGCGGCGGTGTTTTCTTACCATCTAGGAGACCCACCTGCTCCGTTGTCCCCAATACTAGAAAAAAAATTAAATCAATATAAGGTGTGTATTTCTTAAAAATTTCGTTGTCAAAGGTTTAATTTTTTTTATTTAACCATGTTCTTTAATTGTATTGTCTCTAAAAATGCATCATCTTCTAAATATCTCTCATTTTGGTCACAAAAGCTATAAAAATTGTATTTAATTATTCAACTATCATCTAAGGTAGCAGAAGAATTGATTATATGATAAAATTTCCCAAGTGAAAATGATTAAACCAAAATTTTAGCTGCCATTGTTGACAGAATTGTTTTAGAAAAGTTATTGTTAATATTTTTATTTATTTAATGTTCATTAAGATTATTAATTTGATATATAATTTAACAACTGTTCTAAGATTAATCTTAACGAAGAATGATGAATACGTGTATCGTTCTTTTTTCAGTGTTCATGTAACATTTTGTAACCACCAAAGTAATATAATTCTCTTGTAGATTTATGAATGCCCCCAAAAGCGGTATGAAAATAGCATCGATACAGATTCTCTGTATATATTTTTCTATTTAAGACGCGAAGTAGTGTATTTTATGACAACAGTGATTATATTACACCTCACTAGAATAGTAGATCAATTTCCTAATATATTATAATTTATAAATATTTAACAAACAATTGTTGGGATCCTGTTTTATAAAAGATGCATTACGAGTTTTATTCAATGAAAAATAAAGCATCTTCTAGAGTAAAACCATTTACATACCTATAGCTTTATACTTTTAAAAGCGTCTACCAAAATGAACAATTTTTCCAATATATCTAATTCACTTCGTTTATATTACAAAGTAGCATTTCTTGATGTTTGCTTTTATACTGCATTTTTTATTAATATTTCAAGATTTGTCTGCATTTATAATGTTTTATTTATTAAATCATTTTTTTTCACTGTTATTTCAAATATTTGAAGTACATTCAAGTAAGCAATTCAATTTTCGTTGTTTTTACGAAAAAGTGTTGCTCAAAAGTATGCCTTTATAATATCAATATATTATGAGCACAAACCAAAATTTTATCGATGTGATTATGAAGTTTTTGTTAACTTGGTCTTAGAGTTACTATGTATGTATTTAGAAAATATAGTACAGGGTACAAATATATTTTCATATTAAACAGTATTTATATGAAATTACATAAATATTCAGATTTCTTATAGAAAATTTAAATTCTCATTTTAAATGATTTTCAAATTTGCTTGATATACTATGTTATTATTTGTATTTAAGAAATATTTTATTTTTTATAATTTTTTATTATGTGAATTACTTAAATTATATTTTTAATTTCCACTTCTATTACAATTCTCATTTCTGTGTAAAATAATATTTTATTAATTGACTATGAATTTGTTCCATAGTTAAATTTATCAAATAAATCTTTGTTTTATTTCTCATTTGCATCGGAGGTTACTTGATGAGTTGAATATATTTTCACCTTAACATTAAATAAAACTATGTTATTTGATGGAATTTATTAAACATTTTATAATTATTGAAATACAAAGTAGTTGTTTACAAAGCACAGTATAAAGTTTTCAATAATTCTATCCTGTATCAATATGATAAAAGAAATTATAGGTATGTAATACATAATAACTGGTTAGAATACGAATTATAATGTGTACATACTGTTTATAAAACATTTTTATAGAACATTACACTATTGAGTAAAGTTTGTATATCACTTAAATCTTACATTTCTTGTTTATAATCGTGTAATCCACAAAGGAGAAAATATACAAAATAATTACTACTTCATTTCTACAGCGAGAACTTTTCCTGCGCCATATTTGGTAGATAAAGTAAATGCTCAATTATGCGGTGTAAAGAGTATTTCATTGGCAGTTGTTTTATGCAACGATTAAAGAATAACGAACATAAAATATGATACAGTAAAACAGTGAATTTGAATCTAAATTTAATATGTCAGAAACAAAACAATTGCAAAAAATACTAAAGTTTAGGACATGAAAGATATTTATGAATTTTTTTGAGTAATTGAGTGCAATAAATTTGAAAAGTGTCTACTATTAGAATAATTTCTACTAAGAGATGGCAAATCGATATAATAGTTTTGTTCTAAGATTCACATGATGTTGGATATAAATATTAACTTCAAATTTATTTTTTATAGTTTTTAATTTTGCCACATGGCAAAGGTTGCATGCATATAACGGAAAAAATATATACAAGTATGAAAATATATATATAATTTTAATCTACTATAATATTTTTCTACCTAAGATTTGACCTAGTGCAAAAATTAATGCACTTCAAGTAAAGTGCGTAGAAATAATTTACGATATCGAGATTGAATTCATTACAATATCGAATTGAATCTCATTTTCGCAAATTACAATCATAATTTTATATTATCAATAATTAATCAGACATTTTTTTATAATTTAAAATTGTTGCCATTCGACATACAATACAAGAGAATATAATATTCGAGTATTTAACTATTATCACTGTCAGTGACTGTTGAACTGGTCATCCTGATAACTGGATTCTGATTGGAATCACTGGAATCGCACTCCACCATCAAAATATCATCAGGACTGTCATTTCTATCAGAATTGCTCTCTGTATACGTCCCGGTAGGAGATTTATCTTCGATGACTGCTTTTAAGTATGATTCTCTGTCCATTATAGATGCATCACGTGCCAACGCCAAAACATCTAACGACATCAGGCTTTTAGATTTATCGTTATTGAGGGGAGTTTGATTGTCATACATTACTTCGCGACTACGCGATTTCATCCTGGACAAATTTGTCTTGGCGGGCGCGTTGGTGCTTGTCGATGGAGCGCTGGAGTTCTTAGGAAAATTCGCTGTTGATTTCGATCTCTTCTGTTGATTCGTTTCCTTCATCATAAGAAGTTGATCCAGTTTATTGATGGTTTCGTTCAACTCTTGCGCCCAAGCATCATCTGTTTCGATATCTTTATCTATAGGCTTTGCAGCAAGTTTTCTTACGCGCATTCTTAGCTCTTGTAAACTGCTATCTTCGTCCTTTTCCGATTCAAGTGAGTTTTCATCGTTCACTGGATCTTTTTCAGCTCCAACACCTGGTTCTCTTGGACCGACTGGTATAAAATCTTTTCCTGACGGATAATCACCTCGGCGTTTGTGAATTTCTTCTGATATTTCTTCCAATGCTTTGAGCGACTTTGAGTAGCGGAATTTGGCGTCCGCAATAAGGCGTTGAAGTTTCTCAATTTTTTCATTTTGCATTTGCATTTGCTCATCACACAGTTTCTTCTCATCGAAGTATATACGCGACTTTATTATGTTACGTTTCAAGTTGTCTTCCATTTGAGTCACCTTGAAAATAGATAAATTAAAAACGCGTACGTCAATAATTAATCGTTTAAAAAATACTAATTTACCTTTCTTTCGGCGGTGATGTAGGCAGCAGCTTTTTTCTGATGCTCACGCCCACTCTCCGCTTTCCTCTTTTCAGCGTCCATAACCTGAAAATATGAAAGGAATGTGTAAGTAGTCGTATAAAAACATAAGCCCGAAACATTATTTACCGATACTTGTTTATTACAACACCTTGATTATGGCATGGTTGAGCACTTCCTGCCAGTTGCTATCAAACTGCCACTCGTCCTGTTTGCTAACAAAACGTTGCTCTGCCAATGTCACCGTTTCTTTTGCTGCTCCGTGTAATTCTGAAGCAATAAATAATGATTATTTTTTATTTAAATTGCGACATTATTTTATCTATGTATATATTAATATTGCCAACTTTTTACAGAGCCACGGCCTTTAAGAGTGGGAATACCTTGTTTTACCTGTTTACGATAGCTGAATTGAAAAATTAATGATTAGTAAAAACATCACTAAAGTTAAAAATATTATAATCATGTATTACATTTTACCGTTAAATAATAGAGGGTTAAATAAAAGCAGGGTGTTTGTCAGAGCTCAAACAACGAAATTGATGTAAGTCAGAAGGAACATAAACTATTTTATTAAATACAACACTTTAAAGTACTTATATAATTATTCTATAAAACAAAAAGCACTCACTACTTTTAAACATTTACCTGTACAACGAAATAAATTCCTAACAAAATAGTACGGCAGCAAATACAAAGAACCTCTATAATCTTGTTACAACCGGAAGCACACCTCTGCCATAGAACAAGAATATCTTTACAAATGAAGTAGATAAATAACATATTTATATTTTTCATTCAAAAGTTATATATACCTATACTAACATTATCAAGAGATAAAATATGTATTTATGTGACATGCTGGGGGTAATATCCGCGTTTACTGAACGGATATTGAAAATTATTTCACCGATAGAGTACTATGTTACTAGAAAATAACATGGGCTATATAATAATTCACCCGTAATGTGAGAATGCATTTTCGTAGTAGTCCAGTTTGAGGAAAAAACAGTCGAACGATGATATTCTAGAGAAAAGTTGTTGATACTTATAATGAAGCCCGCGGCAGGCATATATCTAACTTTCATATTTATATGACAAAACAAAGTCTGGCGGGTCAGCTCGTGTAGGTATTTGTAAACCCGTATAGAGGAATTCTAGCTAGGAAGCTTAGTACAGTGTGTAGTTACAAAAAGGCCTCTTAAAACAAACCATTAAAAAGATAAAACAGATTTGGTAGAAACTTGAATATGGGCGTGGGCTAATGATGTGCTCATACTCTTCTCATATCGCAACGATTACGCAACGTGCCGCGTAAATTGATGTTAATTTAACCTGTCTGTATAGATCAAGTATCAGCGTATGGTAATTTATCATCATTAATGCATATATGAGAACAGATTGGTCAATCTTTCTGTGTGGCTTAAAGCAGCGATCCCTACTCTGTTTCAGCCACGGACCTCTAGGAATTCAAGGACAGTTTTCATGAGTCCATTAATAAAACAATAAAAAACGTTAAGTTTTTATTTTAGTTATTATTAGATATTATGTATGGTCCAGAGATGACACCGCCGACTCCCGAAAGTCCACTGACCTCAGGTTGGAAAACACTGGCTTAATATATAGGGCTAAGATTCTTAAATATTATAAGCATACTTATCATTTGGCGTACCTATCTTAACAGGGAAATTTACTTATGTAATTACGTTACATTATCTACATAGCTGTACACGCCTCATCGGCGAATTTACTGTTATTTTTACATCTAAGCTTTTACATCTAAGATTTTAAGAATAACATACATAATATGTACCACTATGTTAATAAAATATTATAATTATCATAAAAATCGCAATTTATAAACACGTTTTGAGGTTGATAATAATTTTGGTATTAATTATAAGAAACATAAGCAAGCAAAAATATGGTCATAAGTTGGTGTGAACTTGTTTATTATTCGAGCGTGAAGCCCTTCGAGTTATGCATGAGAGTGTAACAGCCGCTATTACAACTGTCCACATTCTGACAAGTATGTGCAATCAATATTTCACATAAAACATGTGGTTCTTAATAAAATATTAAATATCTACTGTCACAGTAATTAAGTACAGCCTGTAGTAATTCTACAGACAAGTCGAATTTGGCCTGGTCCACTATTTTGTGACATTTTGTTCAAGTTTTTTATTTCCTGCCATATACCCATCTTCATCATCAATACCATCAATTTCCTTTCAATAATCTTCGCGACACTGCACTATGCCATCGGGCAACATGACTGACCTATGGCATTCTTACTACGTGTATGGCTTTTACTCGACATACTTTTAAAAATAGTATTTTATAACTCTCTACATTTTCATTTTGTATTTATGGCTACCTAATGTTCGTAAATTGATGTCCTGCCTCAGAATAAATGTCACGACGGTTCCTTTTAATTAATTTTCATTACCAGTTTTCTCTATAATAATAATATTGTAAATAATATAAATTTCTCTATACTCTCGTACCTTATTATGTAACGATACAGTGCGTAGGAAAGAATGTTACATACGATCCATTTACAAAAATAAGTGTAAATATTACAATCTAATCTATGAGCGAATTGTCTGTTTCCTGCAGGGGCCGCGCGCTTGACTGACGAAGGACAAGCGGCCAAGGTCATGAACAAAACAAGTAAAACTAATATAATATAATCAAAAACAGAGTTTAGCATAAAAAGAAATACAGGAGTTGCATGTGTAAGTATCGTACAGTGCAAAATTTATACAAAACAATAATTTGAGGCAAATTGTAACCTTAAGCAACGTCGCCGCAAATTCCGTGACCATAAAGCACACCAACATCACAACAATAAACCGAAATAAAACTATTGTGGCATCTCGATAACTCGAATGTCAAGAGAAATGCTATAAATTCGAAATAAATATAATAAATATTTTTTAGCATTTCCCTTGAGATTGGAGTTAACAAGAATTTCGAGACACAGGATTTATTTTCGAAATTCTAATCTATAAAGCTGCGGCTTATAAGAATATTATTCGGAGTTAAAGTTAAACAACAATTCAAATTCTTACTTGGACGCCTGATGCCACAATATTTGACTAAATACGACTTACGGAGTATCGTTTTATAAATTCGAGTTAGAGAGAGAAAGCATTCTTATCAATGCCTCGTAGGGAAATAACCTTTTGTTCGAATTACCGAGTCTAATTAATTATAAATACTGCGTATTTATGAGTTCAGCGGAGGGAAATAGTATTTTTTCGACTTAATAAAGATTTCGACTAAACGAAGTTCGAGTTATCGAGAATCCACTTATATCTATTGTGTAATTATAAAACAAAACATACCGCTTGCCCGCTGAAACTGAACAGCAGCGCGTTGGCACTCTGTGCGAGCATGCGCAGCTGCGGCAACAGCGTCATAGTACGGCCGAGATTTATCAATACAAGTACCCAGACGCTTGGTCAGACCTTGAAGACGACGAGACGTCTCATTTAGCAACAGATGAAATGTCTTCACGGATTCCTGAAAAACTCAGAACTATCAGAAAAATCACGCAACTTGGTCAATAGCCTATTCAACGACAAATTTCACGAAAAAGTGTTCTAAGACTAAAGAGCGCCATCTCAATATGAAAGCAATAAATTTAATATTTATTTTAAGATGTGAGAATACATAAGCAGATAATAATGTATAATATTATGTCCATATTTTAACTCACACTAAGATTACAACGTTCTAAGCAGCAAAACAACCGTGACATTCTGTCACGGACACGATTAGGTATACATAATCTCAGTTCTACCGTATCTGTATCGTACCAGTTTTCATCGTGTAACCGTATCTGTATCGTATTAGCGTTTTTTAAGACATTTCAAATCAGCTGCCTGCACAGGTTTCCAAACCAATACGACTTGGAGACTTTCAAAAAAAACAGCGAAGCTGGCCCTAAAAGACCGGCAACGCAAACATGGGCCTGCAAGGGCTGGGGGTTTCCATGAGAGGACTGCTTATCCTAGATGAGTCTCCTGCTCGTTTGCCACCGTTTTCATAAATAAAACAAATTTGAAATGTACTTATTATTGAGATATATTATCACACTAGTATTGAAATAATTTTACCCAAATATTGTATATAAAATATCTTACACATAAATCAGGGCATTTATGAATATAATCAACAATCTAGTAATGTTATTTACCTATAATTCCATCCAACAGTATTCACTATTCATAACGTATGCTTCCCGTGTGCTACAATCGACGCGGAATTCATGTCAATCGTAACGGGTGCAATTGACCCTTACCACACATGTGGTACCTATAGCGTATGGCCGTACTAGCAAACATACAGTTACATCATATTATATGACGAGCTAATAGGAGCTAGTATACTTTAACACTGCAAATATTATCCATAGAAGAAAGACACTACACAAAACAAAGCCATGTTTTAACGAAACAAAATATATGGAAGAAATTACAATATTGTATTATAATAAATATAGTATATTATATTTAGAATTGGAAATAAAGAATTGTTATTAATTCAAGAATCTTATAACAAGTACTTTAATTAAGAAAGCTTATTATAACATAAGCCAATGCATAGAAGACAGAGATGCATGGAAACTTCTGCGCAAGCACCAACTGGTAAATTTTTAACTAGCTTATAAATAAACAAACTATTGTAAATTTGATTTAAAAAAAAATAAAATCCTATGAGTTTCTTATTGATTCTTCTCGTAGAGGTATATGTTCCGAACTAATGCTTTACAACAGCTTTACTATATTTGTACCTAAATCGACTTGCAAAAGTGCCCCTCATGGGGCCTATTTGAATAAAGACTGATTAGAATTTGAATTGTGTATCTACTTGTATTCAGGTTCACCGTACAATGTAAAATCAGTAATTTTAAACTGGAAATAAGTACATAACAGGATTTTTTCATTTCGTTAGGTAATAACTCACCACGAGTTCAAGTTAATATAGGTAAATGCTCTGTTAACAGATTGATATGAACTAAATTGATTTTCATCTAGACAAACAGATAAGTTCAGACATTATGTATGTATCCCTAGAAATTAATAAGCGTTGTACAAAATCTATTCAAATTTTAAATTGTTCAAAATCCAGAAAAACACTATATAACTAATGAATATAAGCCATTATCATAGATAGTAGATTCCTAAATAGTTCTGGAGTCACATTTTGAATTTTAAGTCGCCCATTAATAAGCTGTTGTGTATTTTTGTACAAAATTTGCTTAATTATTTCGAAGTAAAAATGTAACATATGGGTAAAGTTAGTTTAGCATTTATAATAAAAATGTGGACGTCGTAAGGCTGAAATTATGATGATGAATAAAATGGTAGCAATGTAAAAATTGAAGAATAGCTAATTTGTTCTATATATTTTTCACACGTGGGAGAGCCATGCTGAAGCATATGCGGATGCACTAAATGGGCCGGCTCGTCCGAAGTGATACCACGGGCTCACAGGATGCTAAACGTGAAACGGTACTTGTACTGTGTTTCGCTGAGTGAGTTAGGATATCAGAGGCCCTTAAGTTTAAGTTGCGTATAAAGCCGGCAACACAACCAATGCGCGGACTGTGGCGCGGTTGTCCATGGGCGGCGATGTTCTCTTGCCATTTTAGAGACCCACCTATTCCGTTGTCTGCTATACTATATAATTATATTTATTTATTTATATTTATATTTATATTTAGTTTTAGATATAGTTTTCCTCTCGTAACTCAATTTGTGAATCAAAGACAAACTGATAGCAAACCACTTTGTGAAAGATATAGCATTTATATAAGGCAAACGAGTGTGTAGAGTGTCCCACTTCTGATATTAATTAAAAATGTGCTAATTGTAATTAAGTGTGGCTAGATGAAAGACAAGACACGCGAGCGTTCTTATACATTATTACGATGATAGCAGCAATCTACAGTTAAAAGTTATCGTGTCCAGATGGACAACTTATATTAATTGATTCACTTTTTGTTACTTGTTCCTCAATCGTGATATAGCGATAATTCAATACTATTACATAATGTTAAACTATCCAAATATTTTAAGCCGTGTACAGGCGACTAACTGCATCTTTAATATTCATTTTACTGATACTAGGCAATCAAAAAAATATAATCTTATTTAACTAAATTGCCCTAATGTTTAATAGTTTGAGGTTACATTCTTAGATTAGGCTTAAACAATTTACCTCTTTTCAAAGAAATACATATTATTACTTAAAAACGTGTTCGTCTTAATATTGTTTACAGACAGGTATGTCTAAAACAGATAAATGTCACCGGAAGTTCTAACCTACCTTGAAGTCTCTTTCATTGCTACTGAACTACATAGAATTAATTCAATTAACTTCCTCGTAGTTTTATCTGTTGATTGAAATCTGTTTAAAATCAACACACATCAACAGCTTGATATTTAAAAAAGCGATTTAGACGTTTCTAGCTGACTCGACAGACGTTGTTTTGTCATATAAATTGTTTCTAGAGAATATATTTCTAGAAATAGTAACTAATTTATTGTGAATGTGTGACGATGTGGTTTTTTAAAATTATATATATCATTCATTATTACAGTATTGCTTAGAAACAATATTAATCCCTTAATACAATAGAGTGTACAAAATTTTTTGACTAGAAACGAGAACAAGAAACTGACGATTTTAAAAAAGTACATAAAGCTGACAAAGAAACGTAACACGAGAATGCATGCCTGGCCCCGTCTTACTAGTTTTACTTACTGTTAAGCTGTCTAGTTTTACTGAGTTACATTCGAAACATTATACGGTTTATTATATTTTAATCCAATTTCCCTTAAACCTTTTGTATCGCGAGTGGGCCACGCTCCTCACTTGTAAGTTGTTACACAACATCATACCTACAGCATTTGCAAGCACCCAAAATGATACGATGTATTTTACAAAAGGCTAAACTATTGCGTACTTATTACATCACTGATAAAACACGACTCACGTTCTCTTAGCTATAACTTCTTAAACGTACGCATCTATCTTAAGCTGCAACTGTTAGAATATAGGATAATCAGTTTATAAAAACACATGTAACTCTTATTAATATTTTTACTTTATTATTGCTTATATACTAACAATAAATAATATATATTTCAACTTTGATGTTTAATAAAGAAGTAAAATATATTTCATCTTTTAGTAAACAATACTTTTTCCCTACGTTATTTTAATCTAAAATTTATTGTAGATACATAGGCCTGCAACGGACCCCGCGGCAGTGCAAGGTCTAGCTATGTCCACGGGCGAAGGTCCGCTTACTCTAAGTGAGCCTACTGCTCGTTTGCCACAATTTTTTTATTTTTTATAAAAATCGCAAGTGGTGACATACAGATAAAATTGCACTGTAACCGAAACAGCTCATTCTAGCATTCTTGCATATATATTAAAATGACCTCGAAAATTTAAATAGGGCTGAAATTCGATACAGCAACAGCTACGTAGCTTACTCATAAAATTTCATAATCAACAAATCTGACTAAATACTGATCAATAATTCAATATGGAAACATAATACGGCCTGTTACTGTTATTACATACATACGTTTTTGGTAATAGTCTGACATAAACAGACTGGGTTTTTTAATAATTCAATATGTGATGATACAGTAATCCGTTTATGTATTATCGTGAATATGTACAATAAATTTCTAAAACACTTTTTAATTCGCCTTATTTCGAAAATGTGTTTAAAAAAATGATCGCGGTATCAACATTTGCTTATGAAGTTATAGAGGGAAAACCTCTTAGACTAGAAGCCTTATGGAATTGTATATCGATTACCATGAAACTTTACACGCTTGTACTGCAATAGCACCGTCATGGAAGACCAAAGATTATCAACTCACATCCTTCTAAGCGTCTTCAAGTGTAGACGCTTAACGCATGACGTCCAGTTAACACAACCATGAATAATCAAACACCATATTGCATATTCATTAAGTAGTAAATCATAAATAAAAAAATATTTTTATCTCTACATACACAGTAATGATAACTTTGATGAAGTTTATAATAGTGTCAAACAGTTATTTGTACTAAAAAGTATATTAGATGATATAAAGGCAATTTCCATCTTATACCCTTCCGCAGCTAACGGATATTAATCTTTGATTATAATTTCTTTGTAATAAGTAACTTTTAACAGACGATTGTTATTGTAAATATGAAAAGAATTTTAATAACAACATTAACAGTAAAAGATTGATTGGCAACTGTTAATTCGGATTTACTGTTTGAAGGTGATAACGCTTAAATCACTAAATAGGTATAAATACCAGATATCATGTTATTTGGGTGAGGACATGGATATGTAATATAAAAAACTATAGGGCAATTATTAAATTATATTAATTTCTAGTTCTAGTTTTAGATGAAAATGTCAATGATTATGCAAATTTCTTATGAGCTATTATAGTAAAAAGTTATAAAACTCACATCGAGCTCCAATTCGAGCTTATTAATCTCATCTGTGGCCGCATTGAGTTTCTCAAGTTCCACCTGAAAATTATTAAAAAATTTGAGACAATCACAAGGTACACGCACACAGTACTCCCATACGTATGGCAACAGCAAAGAACAAGTAGAGACGGGAAACACACGAGACATTGTAATGGCTCTACGATCTTATCACCTACTATCTCATGAGATAAACATTATTTTATCTTACTACAAGTACCTTAAGATTGTTTCCTGTCCCTACAAAAGCTAACTACGACAAATTTATACTTACATAAGCCAACACTTGTCAAGAGTTCAAAATTAAACGAAAAATTCGTAGATTTATTTTATTTCCGATTACATATTACAATTACATGCCATAAATTTAACAATACAAAAATAGCATCGTCAAATTCAGATTCTCGCAATCAATTGCACGCTTATTCTAACAAATCAAATAATACGTTTTTAGTAATTTTGAATGAGAATTAGGTATATTATAAAAAATAATAATTTATGGAATGGTTTAGCTCTACTAGTTAAACAGAAATTTGTAACATGAGGGGTGAACACGCCATATTTAGAAGTCATGAAAGTATTCCTAGGCCGTGATACAAATGTATATTCATATAAAAATAATAAAATAAGATGGAACTTGTGTGTGAGTAAAAATTAAAATCTAACATACTAACCTAATCATTAACTAAATAAATGAATGAAAAATAAATTCCTCAGTTTCAGAGATTTCAATAAAATCAATTACATTGATTTGAATTGCTAATTAAAAAGTTAAACAACATAAAACAAATACACTTTCATAAAAAAAATATCAAATGACAAATAATTCTTAAATGGGTTTACTGGTATGTACTAAAATATTGCACATATACATACTAAGCATTTCTCTAATAGAATTTTAATTAATAAATCCAGACCTTATATACATAATAAGTATAGATTGTTTTAGTTATTGACCTCAAGAGGTAGATACAAAGTATTTAACATTTACTTAATAGTTTTGCTGATACATAGTTTAATAAACTCACTTTCTTAAAGCTTATTTTTCTTGGTGCAAGAACTAATGTAAATAACGAATCTAGTAAAACTGTGATGATTTTCTTTATACATGGATTGCAGCATTATATTATATACTGAATAAGAGTAATGGCACATAAACTATTTTGAGAAAATAAGTTAGTTCAATAAAGAATATTCTTTAAATGTAAAATGCTGTTAATAACATTACATTTAAGTAACTATAGTTATTTATATTTAGTAAGGAAACTACCAACTAACACAATATATGAATAAATCAAATCTTTTGTGGACAGGAAACAGTCCTATTAGGTACAAAATAACTAAAATATGATTCAAAACTCAGCCTCATAGACAAAGTATACAGTATATTGTGAATAATTCAAAAATAATATATATCAATTCATGTCACTATCACATATGTATTTGCCAGATACAAAACGTCGTTTTACAAGTGAGAGGCGGTAACCACTTCCTATGAGCTCAAACTCAATTCCAGATAATGTTGCACCCTCACAATTAAATTGTGCTGAGATTGTAGCCTTACTTGAGGGACCCTTAGCTAACTCAAACCTCGCCTTCAGTGACCCTACGCCGCGGTCCTCTGAATGTTGGGAGAGTTCAGTAAATCTCCAGAAAGCTTGCTCCATTTCACCATTCCAAATACTCTGTGGCATAGCTATAACATTACGGACTGATCCAGTCATTGGCACACACACTGACACATTCAGCAAGGGAGAGGGAGGACTCATGGCATGCAAATTGTATTTATAATCGACTTTAAGATCTGTATGATCTTTTTCACATTTCCAGTATGATACCATTTGCAAAGGACATGAGGCAGCTCCAGTTTTTGGCCGAATTTGGTATTTTAAAATATCAACATTAAAGTATTGTGCAGTTGGGTTTTTTTCAGATTGTCTTTTCAACAAAGATGTCAATGCTGACATGTTGAATTCCAATACAGTGCTATCTCTGGTTGACATTAAAGTATTGATGCTTATAAGTTGTTTATTTGGCAAAACATTATCCAATCTATGAATGTTTTTAAGTCTGAAACAAAGCTTTGCAGGATTTGGGTTATTGGCTAGAACACCAACTATGCCAGTAGGAAAAGATAGCATCATGTCACCAGACATCTTGACTTGACACTTGGATTCCTCTGTGCCTTTAAAATATGAATGAATGATTTCATGAAATGCAACAGCTAGTGGAATTGTATCTGCCATTCCTATAGTCAATGGAGAAGGTCCTCTCGACCCTGATGAGCCAGCAGTACGAAAATCACCTTCTGAACGTCTTGAAGGAGGCCTGGGAAGAGAAATAGTAGATATTGTTGGTGTTGATGTTCGAAAATTTGATTGAGTAACATCACCAACTTCAGTAAACAGGTCCCCAACATCAGATGTAGAAGTTACATTGGGAGTGGGACTTTCTAGAAAATGAGACTGATTTGCTTGAAGTGGTGCATATGGATTAGACAAATTGGTGTGGGGAGAAGTTGGATTGCTTACAGTGGGGCTTGGAAAAGAATTCAAGTCTACTAAATCTGCACTAGCTTTACTAGTAATTGCATTGGAACCTCGGCGTGTAGTGCCTAGTTTGTACAGAGATATGTTTTCTACAGTAGCTCTTAATTCATCAACACTTGCAGACATTGGTGGATTTCCATTACTTATTGGTTTAATTTCAACATGTATTTTCTGTTCTCTCTCTTCTTCAGAATCTGAGTCAGTTGAAGAATACACACTACCCTTATCATCTTTAGGTCTAATACAATAACCTTCATCATCAACTTCTGGTGAATTAATAGCATTCTCTTTTGTATTACTTTCTTCTTCTTTCTCTTCTAAATCAGACCTCTCACCAGCATTAGAGTTTTCAGATATTTCATCTTTCTTTTTCTTTGATTTTTTCAACTTAGTCCTAGTTCTACGAAACCATTTCGACTCTCTCAATGTAGACCTATTAATATTTTCATCTTTTTCTGCTGTTACTGTCGTAGCTGGGGTTCCACTGGGGCTTGAAGGTGCAGAGCATGGCGCTGCACCCTCTGGATTAACACTTGGTTCATCTTTGCTTTGAAAATTTGGAGTAAACAAATTCAACAAAGAGGTAGTTCTTCTTGAGGTTTTTGTAGCAAATGATGGCTCCTTTTTTTGTGCCTTTGTAACTTGAGGCTTGTGGGAACCATTAGAAACAGAGGAAATTTGATCTGTTTCTGAAATTGAATTATTTCCTGAACTTGGTTTCGGTAAAGTAGGAGGTAGTTCTACAAGATTACCCTTTTCTATGGCAGCATACTTTTCCATTAAGAACTGCTCTAAAAGTTTTTCTACAGTCAATTCAAGACACTGATGTTTAAAATCTCTATGTACTTGACCCATTAAATCATGATTATTTTGAATTAGATCAGCATATGAATTAAAAAATTGTTTCATTTGTTTTAAGTGTGCTTCCTCTACATCTTGAAAATGTTTACATGTTTGAGTCATTTTTTTTTCAAAATCTTGTTTTACAAAACTGTATTTTTCAGCCAGCTGTCGATAATCTTCATGGAGCTTTTTCAACTTAGCTTCTGCTTTTTCTATATCTTTAACAGATGCATTATCTTTGCGAAGTTTCTCCAGCTCTGTAGATTTTGTTGTGTATACATCTTTAGCTTTTTGCAAGCCTTGTTTAGTATTTTGAATCAAGAAAACTACTTCCAGAGTACTTGATTCAGAATCTTTAACTGCTTTATGTTTCTTGTGAAGTTCATCAGCATAACGAGCAACATCTTTAACAAGTTCACTGACTTTTTGAAACATGTGTTGGTGTAAATTGGATAATTTTTCAGCGGAGCACTTTAGGACGCCCCAAAATGGAGCAAAAGTTCCCTGAGCGCAGTTGCTGTTAGCCTGTTTTGCAAGTTTTGCCAAAAGTTTGGAATTTGATTCCTCAATATTCGATCTTTCTCTAAAATACTCTGAGAGTTCTTTACTAGCTATGAGTCCGTATTTCATGTTTTGATATAAGATATCATATCCATTGTGCTCGTTAGCGAAATAATCTACAAAAGTGACACTCATTTTTGCTGTTGCAAGGGCAGCGTTTTAGTTATTCAATACATTATAAATCACTGACTGACCTGTATTCTAGGATCGAGCTCAGTATCACCATTGTCATCTGCTGGAATTGTAAATGAGGATTCTTCCATTGTAACGCCTAGACCTAGGAAGCCACCCAATCTTAATTACATCACCGACACAATGCCAGCAATTTTGCAAAGTAAAAATGAACAATATAACTTAAAACATTAGTTAAAATATTATTCGTGGGGTTAAATTAAAGTATACTAAATAATATTTAAAAAAAACAGTAACTATCTTATCAGAAATTCAGATGACGTTCACTACTGACTACAACCATCTTTCATTTCTTGAATCTTGTTTTTAATTCAAAAATATATATAAATAGTAAATACTCCAAAATACAGAGCAAAACTTGGTCTGTATGTATACTCTGTGAATTTGATATATTACATTGTGCCAAGCCAAAGATAAAGAGACCAGATAATAAAGATATTATCTGTGGTATGAAAGGTCTATAACGAACGCGTCATGTTTTATTTATATTCTAAAAGCTTTTTTTTTTATAAGTTATGTTTGGAAAATTGGTAGAGTCTTAAGCATAAACTCTTCAACAATTAGTAATTATTTAGCTGTGATCAATATTTTTAATGGAACTCGACTAAGAGTGGAAGATAGTTTTAGTCAAGGAGAGTTCTGACAAGGAGATCAAACTTTTAGCTTTTCCCCGCGCGCGTACCATATATTTCGGTGATTTCCAAGATCACGTGACTAGAGTCTAATTTGAAACATCTGATGGAATTCACTATGATTTGGCTTCCACGTCTGAATTAGAGCTATTCTGTTGACATGTCTGACTTCACATGCTTTACAGTATTTATTTATTGTTACATAATATAATCCATAAGATTGCATTAGGTTAAATCTGTAAAGTTTGAATAAAAAAAGTAGATAAAGCACAGTAGGCATATTGTATAGCTCGTGATTGACAAAATCTAAATAAATAGGTTACAAAAGCCGTTTTAACATAGTGGTTTGTGTCGAAAAAGATTCGATTATTCGTTTTGAGTGGCTTTACGTGAGTGGAATGATTAGGTCTGTGGTAAACAGACTACGTAAAAAGATAATGTACTGATGTTTCATATTTTATTTATATGTCAGACGTACTTGTGACAGTAATTACGTCTATAATATATCTGTGATAACTGATGAACCTTCGTTCCCTTAATTAAGTTAAATATTTACATATTGAATAATATTAAGCTGTAAATGAATTAATGTAAATACTCCTATAATTCTCTTTCTATTTTTTTATATTAAATCTTTCTTATTTATAATTCTATATTATTATTATAATCTTTGCTATTTGTTCATACTTACATTGTATAATCTGTTATCAATATGTTCGTGTTTGGTTAAAATATTGGTTTTTAGTTATATTTATAGCTAAGATGTATCTCTCTTAGAATTTTGTTGAATATTCTTGTTCGATTATATATCATTATTTATGTAAATATGATCATACTGACACTGGCCGAATTGTGATCACTAGTCATAGAGGCCACAAAATAAGAAGAACCTTCCTCATGCGTCTGTAAACTGTTTGGCGTTTACAATTTGCTTTTTTTCGCTTTTCTTAAATGCAAAAGGATCCAATTTATCATGTCTTTCCAAGGGTCACTATATTCGGGCCCTGGGGATGAATATGATTTTGAAGATGATGGCTATGATGATATAGATGAATATAGGGACGCAGAGGACGCTTTGCCAACTCTAGTGGACGATAGCGATGAAGGTAGCAGCTGTGCTATTCAAGTATTTTTGTTACTATTACGATTTTGTAAACAATACTCGTGTGTATATATAATAGGTTATGTATCTAAATTTATTCACATTCAAAATAAATAAAATAGATTCTAGATGGGGTATGTTACTTTGATAAATATTCGTTAACATGTTAAAACTTTCAGATACCGAAGAAGCAAGCGAAGCAGAGCTACCTAACAATGATGAACCTCAGGAACTCAAAGAACAGTAAGTGCAAAATATCACTTTACATTTAAGAACATTTCAGGATTTTTCTAATTTGTGTTTGAACAAGTTTATTAAATGTATTCATATATCAAGCTTTATAAAATTTCAAAATATAATACATCCTTTTTTATATTATTATTATACTTATTAAAGATTAGAGATAATTTTGAATTAGTTTAATGTATTTAAACCTAGAGTAGCAGTTTAGTAATTTTTAATATATATTTGCAAGTTTTTTTTAATGTTTACCTGAAATTTACAATTTTATATTTGCATTTTAGAATGTACCAAGATAAATTGATGAATCTCAAGAAGCAGTTACAACAATTAGAAAAAACAATTTATCCAGAATACATCAGACGTGTGAAGAGGCTAGAACATCAACTACATGAGAGATTACGTTTAAATAAGTTATACAAGTAGCTTGATTTTTATTTTTAGTAATTTTATTGTGTGACAAGCAG
Organism: Delias oraia; assembly: GCA_018230265.1. Taxonomy (NCBI): domain Eukaryota; kingdom Metazoa; phylum Arthropoda; class Insecta; order Lepidoptera; family Pieridae; genus Delias; species Delias oraia. Next base: position 40,090 of record DWCF01000073.1, on the reverse strand, counting down.
AAGAATGCTAGATAAGCTACATCAATGCCAAACTAATAAATATTAGAAGCTGCTTAATCATCAAACTAATAACTATAATATAACTAATAATATATGTATATTACACTATCTTATTTCCTCATTATTTAACTAATTTGTAGAGATCATATGCATGACGTAGTAGAACGGGAGTATATTGCGGAAAAGAAAGCTGCTGCTAAAGAATTTGAAGACAAGAAAATTGAATTAAAGGATAACCTACTCAAAGACTTAGATGTCAAACGAAATGCTATTGAGAGTGAGAGGAATAATATGGAACTCAACGGGGATTCTATAGAGGTTTGTGTTAATTACACCTATTTGATGGGTCAAAATCATACCATAACAGAAAGACCTGAATATCAATATCTCCACTCCAGCCAGTCTTGGATTAACAATTATATTCGCCTTTGATGAGATATTGGAGCACTCTTCTATATACTTTTTATCCTATTTATTTTTTACAAAAATAGGGAAATCATAAATATATATTTATCGTCACTAAAACCTCAAATGGAATATCGTAATTCTTAAGTATCATACATAATCAATGGTTGGCATTGCAGTTTTGGAAGATTATTAAAATGTTTAATCAAGTAACATTAAGATATAATGAGTAACATAATGACACTTATTGAAACATATTTTAGGTGAAACCTCCCATGAAAAGAATACTGCGAAGACGCGCGAACGAACCCGTGCCAGTGCCCGAGAAAAGGCGAAAAGCGCTAACCACGACGCTAACCTTTCAGTTAGACGACAGGGACATTGATGCCGACCTCAGGGCGATATCCAGGTCTTCCCCACCAAGACATCATACACACAATTCTACACAACCCAGAAAGCACTTAAATACTAACTGTAAGTTTAAACACAATACATATATAAATTCTGTTGTTCGACAATTATTTGTAATTTTAGAATTTATTAGTAACACCAATAATTAGTGTAAACTTTAATATCTAATTAATATTTTATTTTTTAAGGACCTAAAATAACGTAGAGCAATTTAAAAACATATTTCTCAGATATCTAATCAAATTTGTATCAAAATTAGAGTTATATATTTAATGATCTTGAAGAAGTCTTCAGTAACACCAAAAATAAGGTGAAATATGTGTTGTGGTGTACATTTTAAAAATGCTAACATAAATGAATATTTAGGTGAGTCTCCAGTCCGTGAGTCTCCTACAGAACGGGAAACGGCGGATACTCGAGTGGAAGATGGCAAGTTATTGTACGAACGGCGTTGGTTCCGCCGTGGACAAAGTGTCTACGTCGAGGGTAGAGATATGCCCCGATACCCCGCATATATTCACGCGATTACGGACGAAGCAGTAAGTTTTATATTTACAATTAATTTTGTTCGGAGGAGCTGTTTGGATTGATTTCTGCTGCTGAATTTCACCATCTAATATGAAGACAGTATAAAAAGATTCATCACCTCGATGTTTGTCGTTCCACAACTGAGCGTTTTTAGAGGTGTTTTGTGCCGTGCACCACCACTCTGTGGAATCAGCTGCCCGCAGGGGTATTTCCAAACCAATACGACTTTCAAGAAAGGAGCGTAAACATTCCTTAAAGAAGGCAACGCACCTGTGGCTCTGCAAGAGTTAGGTAGGCGGAGAACCACTTACCCTAGGTGAGCCTCCTGCTTGTTTGCCATCATTTCTATAAAAATAAAAAAAAATCACTATATTGTTTGTTAACATTCTTTAATCAAGTACTAATTTAAAAAATGTATACACTGGCAGTTATTAATAAGATTATCATAAGAAATTCAAAAGCACTGGTTTTAGAAACAATATTCTATCAATTCAGCAGAAGTAAGTAGTTAATGTACAAATATAGTATTTTGAAATGAATTATTGTATACAATAGTATGATGTTATATGTTGAATTTTTTTCAGGTCTGTGTGAAGAAAACGAATTCTGAACGTGTGCGAATATTAGTATCACAGCTTGCTAGAGGAAGAGTGACATTAAAAAGACGCGCTTCATAAGGTGTTATCGAATGTATTTAATGTGTATATTTGTAAATACAGACAGTAAATACGATTTTTAAGTGTACCACTTAGTGTAACTAAATTTTTATACAAATTATTACCAATATTTGGTTAAATTCTTAATTTGCTTATAGATACGTAGTTAGCATGATCTACAAATCGAATATATACTTTCAAATGGATAATAATTATATTTACATATTTACTGATTCCTACTGATCGTGCTTAAATCAAATCGGATCAGATTCAAAATAGGTGATCGAAATTTATTCTTATCGTTCAACATGAAATTGTACATTTTAATTAACAAACGTAATTATAACGTAAACGTGATAGCGTGCACTTTTTGTGTGACTTAGTTGTTGTAAAATCATTATTTTTTGTTATTTAATATAAGAATATAAGAGATCTTAATAATTGCCTGAATGTTTGCAACTTGAATTAAATGAAATGGAGTAATATATTACGAGATGTAATTTTTATATTGTGAATGTAGAATAAAGAGATTAATGTATAGGTACATACATAATTTGCTGGTACCTAGGACTAAAGGCTGATCACGATCCTCAACATGAGGGACCGTCTCAGTGAGTCCCACGGGTCTTATTATATTTAGAATCTGCTATTTCTCTCAGTCACCATTGAAAGGGCCAGGGCTTCTAAAACTAAGGACGGGTGCAAAAGCTCCGGCACATAAATATTTGCTGCCGAAGCAGTGTATTGCCAACATGATAAGCCTGTTGAATTCTCTGTTAACAGTGAAACCAAATAAACTAAAGTTTACTTGTGTCGACTAAACATAGTTGAGCACTAACCCAGGAAAACACAAGTTTGAGTGTTCACTGATAAAAAGCGTCCCATCCCATTGTCAACCTCTGCGACAGTCAGAATACTTGAAGTCAACTTTTCAAGTGATGTTTAATTACGCTGTCATCTAGTGGAAAAGGTTAAAAGAGCCACCAAGAAGCTAGTGCTCAATAGGGTAAGCTTCACATTGCTTGCAACTATACAATAAAATACATTTCTAACAAAACAATTACATATTTGTTTATTTGTTCTACTCAAAGTTAGAAACAATTGGGATTTTACTCCTTCACACAATAACATCTCTAGCAACATCTAATGCTTCACTGTGCACTTAAATATAGGAGTGAAAGCTGCATTCAAAGCAAGCAAAGAAATATTATTATATATAAAAGGCAAACTGGGCGGGCGCTCCCAAGTATCAGCTTCTTGCTTTAAATCAGCGGAAAGAGGCTCGAACCGTGTACTGCCAGATCCTTTCCGATCAGCTTGACTCTGGCGTTGCCTAGAGATATTGTTTTCCTCAGTTTCTACTATCGCATTTATCACGGGGAAAGATCGAAGTAGCTGTCTGGCTTAATACCTGCAACTGAATTTCACCATCGAACAACGAGGCAGAATACAAAGTTCGTATACGAATACAATATCGCCTTGGTGTTTGTCGTTCCACAACTGAGTGGTTTTTGAAGCATTTTGTGCCGTGCAGCAACACTGCGAAATTAGCTTCTTGCAGAGGTATTTCTAAAACAATACGACCCAAGTCGTATTGTTTTAGTTCTTTTTGAAGGTCCTTGGGGACCTACATACATACCCACGAGTATACCCATATAACATTCCTATCCCTTTATGGCCAAGCTAGGGATATCCAGATCATGGCGGATGACCCATTATCCTACGTGAGCCCGATTTCTATTTAAAAAATTTTTTTACCGTTGATGCCACTTGATGAGTTATTTATTTACCATACTAATACTTCTTAGACTTGTTAAAAAATGAACTACTAATTGACTTCTTTCTTACGTTACTTTGTACCATCAACTAGATAAAAATAAACAATAATTCCTATGGTTTCCAGTTCAGCCTCTAATACATTTCTTCAATGTCAATATATATACAGTATAAATATGTATTTCCAAATTACTATAAAGAGGGTTAAGTTTGTTATAATTTTACTATTGTACGAACAAAGGCCTTTATTAAATTTATATAAAAAAGCTGTTTTATCAATTTAATTTTATTTAAACTCCTGAGGAATCCTAACGTAGCTCTAGCCCTGATGTACAAACTATCTCATATATTAAATTCTCGTGTCACCATACTCTTTCGAAACGGCTTGACCGACTTTTTATGAAATTTTGTATGCACATTAAATATGTCTGAGAATAGGCTACTATCTATTTTCCACCCCTCTAAGTGATAAGATTCAATAAATACATTTATTTTTACAATATTTTTTTTTATTATTTGACATGAAAAATATATATTATAAAACTAAATTTTCACCCTTCTACGATCTATATATATATATATATCTAATGTATGTGGCAAAACAACACTGAAAAAGCTTAACTTCATAAATTAATGATATTAGTACCTATTGACTTAATTATTATTAAAACAAATTGCAAGAAAATGACGTTAGCATTAAGGGATTACCGATGTTTCAATTTCTTGTGTAATTTATGATGTTCAATAGGATCAAGGAGCATTTTTAAGTGTTCTTAATAACACGCAAGACATTCCAGTGTAAGATTAATTAAGTAGTAATTAATAGGGAAAGTTGATATGGTTTATGGCTAGTGACAAAAACTGGTCGGCATGTGGAGGGCTAAATATATTTACAAAATAAATTTTCGAATTGTTTGCAACTGGTAATAAGAACGAGTTCTTTTTCAACGGATGTATTGTGTTTTTAAGGCATTGCATTTACAAAACACGTTTCTACTTTTAGTTTTGAGACGAGCGTATAATTTTAGTGTATATAGATCTATACATAAAGTAAATGATTATATATTATAATATAAAACTTTAAATGAAAAGGTATTATTACGCAAAATATTGTTACATATGTTCAGAATACAGAATTTATATCATAATCTTAAATTTAAAAAAATAAACTCGTTTCGTAAAGGTTTTCTCGGATAAATAGACAAAAAATGTAACTGGTTTTATTTGATTCAATTACCTAAGAATACCTATAACTAAGAATTAAAATTTTTATTTCATGAACGATTTTCATAATAACTTACCTATATCTCGATTACGTTAGTTTCCATAACTATATATAAAACTTCATTATAATCAGAAGACGCTGGATGCAGGTCGCCTCCTAGAGATATGCATGCAGGTCTAAAGGGGATGCCTATATCCAGCAGTGGACGTCTTACGGCTGAAATAATGATGAAAATGATTATAATCAGACCATTCTTTTATGAACACTACCACAACTGAAATGTTCAACATCCTTTTTGACGTCGATAGTTATAAATTTAAATTCGCGAAGCAATACTGCCAAAACGAATGTAGGTATTTTTTGAGCTAATGTTGACTTAGACATCTCTTGGGTTAATATTAGAATACACTCACAGAATACTCAACGTGAAACGGTACTTGTACTGAGTTTCCCTGAGTGAGTGAGGATATTGGATGCCCTTAAAAATGCCGCTTATGTGGCGTAAAAAGCATGGAACACAATCAATTCGCGGACTGTGGCGCGGTTGTCCATGGGCGACGGTGTTCTCTTATCATATAGGAGATCCACCTGCTCCGTAGTCCACTATACTATAATAAAAAATAGTTTGAAAGGTCGTCAATAATTATTATGTCGACGATGCCAGTGACATTTTATTAATATTAAATATTACTGTATAATCAAATACATATCTACAAAAAATACAGGTATAAAAGAGCAAGACACAAGAATAGTAATAGGAATACAAGTACTTACGGCAGTACAATGTGTATATATATATATGTTTTCCCGAGATAAACATCAAACGTCATTAGAATATATTTTCAAAAAATAAAAATTTATACATTATTGCTAAGAAGTAGACGTGAAGTAAATTAAATAAGATAAAATAAAAATCAATAATAGCGCATTAGTGTCAAGGAAGTGAGCGATTGCTTCACTAGTCGAGTTTTTATCTATCGACAATTGAATTTGTGAGCTTGTTTGAGAAATATATTTACGCTTAATTTGACTTACGATTGAAAAAACATTACTCCTTCTTCGATACATAATCTACAACATAAAGATTAGTTCAATTTGATGCATTAAATTTGATTTTCTTATGGTAGACCGGAGTAGGTGGATCTCTAATATGGTAAGAGAACACCTTCGTCCATGGACAACCACGCCATAGTCCGTGACATAGCCGCCATAGCCGGACAATCCAATTGGATTGTCCGGCTTTTTACGCCACTTAAGCGGCATTTTTTAAAGGTCTCTTATATCCTCACTCACTCCGCGAACCACGCGTAGATTTAAATATATGAGCTTAACTTATTTTTCATGTATTTTATACTTATATAATACTACGCGGCAAATTCTAAGAGATAATGTACCTACGTACGTTTCTGGCTTGCCAGTACTTATATCCGAGTGTATGATGACATCTATATTATAATGACTATAGAGTTTTATTAATTTATCGTTGAAACCGACACCTTTAAACAGTAAAAGCTGCTAATTGCACGCGCGAACCTGTTGAAGGCAATGTCGAGGCGTCAATCCGAATACAAAAGGCACTTTATATTTATAGCTCTTCAAAAACCGTAATGAGATCCGATCGTGTTTGGATCACTGCGTAATAAATACATTAAAGTAAGAAGTATTTTGTCGGAATTGTTTAAAGGTTAATAATGCATATATTATCTTCTATATCTCTATGTTTCTTTTCCCTGGCGCTTTTTAAATTTTGTAGCGCAATTCACTAAACATATATTTAGTACAATATCACTAAACAGCATAGACTATAGAGGGAATACAGACAATTAATTCTGACATTTTTAGCGCCAAGTTGTAGATGGAATACGGTTTTATATGTCAAAAATATAGTTTTATAAATAATTAACGGATAAAATATATCTCATACAAACCCGGTTGTATGTATGTATTAATTCTGAATAACTTGATATACATGCGTATTCCGAGAAACATCTTTATAAGCACCACTACTTCATTTTTTACACGCTATTATAGAACACCTACACAGTGGTAGACATAAAAATTTCAGATTGATTAGCTCATGACATTCTACGAGTGAGATACCCTTGCAGTATTAGTCGATAACGAATAGTCGCTATGATACCAAATAAATATTATTAATTCGCAACCTTTGTTTGTCTGTATGTAAATCTTTACCATTAACTCAAGAAATTAGGACGTGCTGTCTATGGGTCTGTGGCATTCTGTGGTCTTAAATTAATAGAGCAATTTTCATGCTATTTTTTATGTAAATATTATGTCGGATATTTTAAAAATGTGAGTCATTTTATTTGTCGATTAATAATTATGTAATTGATTTATGTTATTGAACTAATAATATATTATTCAACGTAATTCTTCCTGTGATAAGAAGGACAAAATTTTACTTATATTCGTCTTATTAGTGTGTTTGTCGCACAATATATTTTTCCCTATGAGTGATTTACTAATCACTCCATCTACTACTGTAAATATGTTTTCTTATAGACGTAAAGTAATAAGTAATTGAAAAATACCGAAATGCATAATTTATGAAAAATATGGCCATCTGCCTAACCAGATGCATGGCTATCTGTCTAACCAGATAGATTGCTTTTTTAGATACATCAAAGATTTATGACCTCCGTGTATTTTTGATGTGGAGTGGTTTTTCACCGATCAATTTAAGCATGTTACTATTTTATTACGTATCGATTTATCTTTATGATCTGAAGCCGTTTATCGTGAATTAAATTTGACCTTTTTCGTTTATTATAACAATTAGATTGTTGGTCGATCCGATTCTGATCCTTAATTCGTGACTATGATATATAAATGTATGTATTTCAGAATATTTCGTTTTTTATAAGATATTCTTTCATATAAGGATTTATATCAAGCTTTTAAAACCGAAACTCAGGCACTTTTAATCGTATTTTTACTGAAGTTGTTTTGTGAAATTAATAATTTGTAATAAATTTTTTTACAAAATGACATTAAATTGTTTGTACCTATGTTTAAAAAATTAGGCTGCAGTTAGAAATCTCCGACGTTGGGTTTTCAACAGAAAGTATGCATAATTGTATGCAAGGTGATGTAGTCAACTGCTTTGTCTCAAATTTTTCACACTAAGTAGCTTCAAAGTGTGTAGTGGAATAGCTTATATATATTATGTTTAAAATCAAAGGAAAAACATTATTTGATGTTTTGCTTAGTTTTAGTATTAATATGACGATAAAAAATATAATTTACATAAAATTTATAGCTAACATAAATTAATATTATTTACAGAAGTTAATAGTACGAGAAGGCCAATTAAAAGTTTTTAGAAGAAAGTTATACAAGATAATAAGTAAGAGAGAACATTAGCAACAGGTATATATATATACATAGGTAAATAATACAATGGATAGAAAAACAGGAAAATTGCGAAATACAGATAATAATGAAAAACAGATATTGAAACCTATTTCTATATAATTAAAAATTTTATATAAATTTAAATTGTAAGTAGCATTTATGTATTCAAACATGCACTCTTGTTTTCTTACATTCCATTTGACAAGTGTAAGACACATCTAATTCTTGGTAAGTTAGTTTTGCTTGACTACGACGAATTCTGCCTACGTAATCTATTCACACGTTTTCACACACACGAAGAACCTCTTAAAAAAACCAGGTTAATGAACACATCAATTCAATCATCTTCACTGCTCAGCTCAATCGGTAGAGCACCGAATACAGTTAGTCGTATTGTTGTGGACGAAGTTTTATAAAGTCGATGTCCTGTGTCTTCACCTACCAGTCTCGGATGTGTCGCGGTACTGTTTAAACCGCCTGCTCCAAAAATCCTGAGTACGTTCCAATTTTGCTATTAGCATTCGCGACGCGCATGTCGCCCTAGGCCGTCCAACGCACGCCACTGACACATTTCTGCGGCTACATGCGCTTAATGAATTTTTAACAGTTTTGTATTTTAATCGGTGCAATAAACAATCTGTGACTCACGTGCACTATTATATGGTCCTGTAAGGAAGATATTGTGCTTGGAATTATGAAGGTTAGTTTTTCAGTTTCAGTGAATATTATTAGAAATATGAATAAACAAAGTAGAAAAAGCTTTTATTATAATAAATTGTTCGTGCCATAAATCTGACAACTTTATAAACTATATTTGTATTAATTTAATAAAAGAAAGACAAACCTTGATTTTAAAAAGGGGAATATTGATAAAGTTATAGCTTTTTGAATATTTATACTAATTGATTGGATATCAAAAATAATATATTTTAAGTAAATTTTCGTCGAAAGTTCATTATGTCCAGTTGTACACATTTGGAATCAATACAATTCTATTTAATATTCAAAGTAGTCAGCCAAGCCTTCACCGTTCTCCAATTTCGAGAACCTTTTGGCCAATCAACTTTTGTTATACGAATACCCAAACCTTAATTTTAAAATATATGCAGAATATATATTGGATTTATTTATAATAGCCCAACAATCATTCTTTTCAACTTGTTTTGATAGCGAATAAAAAACCTCAAATATTCATAAATTCTCTTTTAAATTACATGCAAATTTATATCTAAAACACAAAGATCAAGTTCAAGGCTAAAGTGATAAACTCACCGAGTTCGAACCACATTGGAATACTAAAAATCAATTTAAGACAAAAAGCACCAGCTCTGTAAATAAATGTTATGTACATAAGTGATTATTGCTTTACAAACTCGACTCATTTTCTCAGTAAACTAAGATTTGCGGTATTTTATGGAGATCGTGAAAAATAATATCGCATTTTCGTTGAAGCTAATGAACTAAAAAAACAACAATTTAACAAACCAAAACCGGTAGAACTATATCTGCTGACATTTCCAATTAAAAAAAGACGTTATGATCTTGGATAGCGCTTGAGCAACTGCCACAGGTGGACTTTGCATTATAATACTTGGCTTTTTAAATAATAATAATTTTCACAGTAGGAAATCAAAAGCATTTCACATTTTAGAATAAACATATAAAATGAAACCATAAATTGTTTTGAGATATATACCGAACGTTTGCTAATTGCTAGAGGTAATCGAACTTACAAACAACATACAATTTTTAAAACTGTTTTATTTTACAATGTGACGTTAATTTAATTATCGTCTGTAATTCAATTATATATATGTGAATAAGTATTGATTTGCAATGAAAAACCAGTATTATAGCTTTAACATTTAAAAATTATAAAGATAATCGAATTGCTTTAAATGGTGGCAGATTATGAGTGTTATTGTCTGTTAAAAATTTTTACTTAAGCTAATTTATTATACAGAATAACTCGGGAAATTAATGAAAATTGAAATTTATATAGGATAAATGTTTTAACCCGTTCAATGTAGTCTTAAATTGCATTTTCTTCATTTTCTGACTTCCTTGTACGGTGTAAAACCACACCCAATACTGTTAATATTGTTGTTTAGAACTTATAAAAAATCTAGACTGATATAGAGTACCTAATTGTAAAATAAGTTAGTAGTGTAGTGGAAGAGCCATGCTGAAGCATATGCGGACGCACTAAATGGACCGGCTCGTCCGAAGTTTAAGCACGGGCTCACAGAATGTTCAACGTGAAACGGTACTTCTACTGTATTTCTCTGAGTGAGTGAGGATATCAGAGGCCCTTAAAAATGCCGCTTAATTGGTGTAAAAAGCCGGCGACACAACCAATGCGCGGAGTATGGTGCGGTTGTCCAGGGGCGGCGGTGATATCTTACCATATAGAAGACCCACCCTCCGTTGTCCACTATACTATAAAAAAAAATACCAGAAAACTCATAGATATAAAATATATTTCGACTGAAACCCTAAATCTATACTTTTCAAGGAAGTTGTAAAATATAATCCATAAACAGAATTTGGTCCAATCCAGGCTAGCTACGGGTAGGTTCCAAAAATAAAGTACCATTTTCTTGGGCTATACATAATCTAACGAAACAGATTCGCTCGTAATCAAATATTTTGCACATACACTAATTAATATATCCTAAAACAGTTATAGTAATTGTAACCTACATTATAAAAAGTGTTGCAGACAGTATTCACTGAATGGCGCCATGCTGTTGCATTCAATTATTTTATTTAAATCATTGATTAAATATGTAAATTTATGAACGAATATATTTCATTGTTGTTAAAGAGCAGACCCAATGTGCAACTTACTCAACGGAAACAACTTCTTTTCCTATACAATGTTGATTTACTAGAAGATGTAGGTAAGTATGAGAAAGGAATGAGACAAACAACTGTATAGAAAGAAGAATTTTGAGAGCCTCGTATATTAATGGTTTTAAAAGTGTACTATGAAGTTCGAGATATCGGGTTTGAATCTCGGTCCAAACAATTATAATTTAATTTATAATTTATTCGGTCTCTGGACAGGCTTGACAATGGTCGGGCGAGTGCCTTAATACTATCGCACCCATGGGAGAACCATTCTGAGTCATATGTTGACGGACTAATTAGGCCAGCTGGTCCGAAGTTATACCACGGGCCCACAGAATGCTCTACGTGAAACGGTACTTGTACTGTTTTTCGAAGAGTGAGTGAGGATATCGCAGGCCCTTAAAAATGCCGCTTAAGCGGCGTAAAAATCCGGCAACACAACCATGCGCGGATTGTGTCGCGGTTGTTCATGGGCGGCGGTGTTCTCTTACCATATAGGAAACCCACCTGCTCCGTTTTCCGCTGCAGTATAAAATAAAATAGAAAGGTGGGTACTGGGTATAGGTGCGAACAAATCTATTGGATTGAGTTAATATAGTATAACTTTATAGTTTATACACTGTATGGTTTCCTCAAGAATTAAAAAAAATCAAAAAGTTATAGATGAAGCCGTAATATTAATTAATTTTATCAACTACGACATTACAATCCCGATTGGTCTCATTATTATGTGAAGATTATGTCAGCAAACATAAAACACTTACATCTTACATCAAACAATTATATTGTTTACTCCATAAAGAAGTGCGATGGATATCTCGGAGTAAAACTTTAACAAGGCTATTTGAACTTTGAGCCGAGTTACTAATGTTTCTTTCTGCGATACTTCTTTCAATTTGAAAGAGCATTTGTATGATAAAACTTGGCTGTACCGATTGTCATTTATGGCCGATGACTTTCAAAAACTGGACGAATTGAATTTATCATTACGAGGTAAACAGACAACTGTCTTTCAGGTTTATAACAACATAACTGATTTCAAAAGAAAATAAGTTTTTTGGATTATTAGCGTTGGTAAGAGAGCAATAGAAAACTTTACGTCACATTCTATGAGTTTGTTAGACAACGACTCAGAAATATTTCGAGATGATGTGTTTTAAGAATTGGTGCAATACCTCACAAGTATTTTTTAGTTTAAAACAGTTTCATACCTTCCATTTGTTCCTTCCATTTTTTAATATCTTCTAATATTGTTCTTGCCATGCGGTAAAATAATTACTAATTAGTAACTGTTACATTATACTTATATTATGCTTATTAATAAAGAACGCACTATTAAAAACCATTGTTTTGTTGTACATTTCCGTCAAGTATTTTTCTTTCCAAAAGATTTCAGTCACCAAAAAAGCTTGAGAACCGCTGTACTAAACCTACGGTTTCTCCAGCCAGAGACAACTAAAGTAGTTCCTTTAAGAAGTCGAGAACCCTTTTTCAAGCATCAATATTTGGAATTTTTATTAGAAATATTTTATTCACAGATTAAATATTTTTATATCACGAATCTGACTCAAAAGTAGCTTATAAAATAATATATAGGCTTTTAAAATAATACACGACAAACACATATTGCACTTATTTCAAAGATATAAATAACACTTAAAACGTTTAAAAGCATATTGCAATTTATCTTTCGTGTTTAAAAATTCATACCAGCACCTTCTGATACGCAAACATATAATTCATTGAGAACGAACAAGGAGAAATAACACATTAAGTATGTTTTGTTTCTTCTTTTTCGCGACAATAGATATCCAATTGCCATTTAAAAGAGGTTTTTCTGTATTTTTGTCTTATTTAAATATATACATCGTAATTTTGACTGATTCTTTCAACATCCATAACATGTACAATGGTATGGGTTTCCTTAAATAATTTTTTTGTTTAGCCATATTGTTAAAAATGTTCTTATAGCCTTCATACAAAATAAATTAAGTAACTAAGTGTTGTCATTATTATTATTATTATTTTAATGTTGTATAAATTAGGAAAAAATGATGTTTTAAACAAACCTATAACTAGGAATGCAGATAATATAAACATTTTTAGTGAAATTCTTGGACGATGCTATCACGATTCAACTTATGCGACAGATCGATAGTCCTTGCTGGAACGTAGAGGTTTTATTGCATATTCTACCTACAATAAACATTTCTTTCAAGAATTGTTGAATTATACATGTATGTACACTAAAAAGGTACACTGTCATTATAGGTATATTGTATATGTTTTTTTATTTATAGTGATATCGGTAATATCCTCAAAAACACAGAAGGTACACTTACTTTTATTTCCTCTTACAGAAATACTACATATCAAGAAAGATTACGTAGAATTTTTTTATAGTTTTATATACTATAGCAACCTAAAAGAAAAGAACGTACTTTCCTTAAAGTCCGGCAACGCACGGCGGAGGACCGCTTGCTGTAGGTGAGCTTCCTGCTCGTTTGCCACCGATGGTATAAAAAAAAATTAAACGAAAATTTATTTCGTCTTATATTACTTATCTTTAAATGTTATTAATTTATAAATGTTGTTTACATATAGATACATATTAAATTATTTTAAAACTACAGAGATCGATTACGAAATCTTGAAATAAATAGCAAGTTTAATTTAAGGCGACAATTGCATACTTTCCAATGATCTAAAATCTATAATTTATGTGATTTCCGATATTTCCTTGATATAATATCATTACTAATGATCACATGAATGAAATATTTACTCGTTGGTCAAACAATTACAGTTAATTTAGGTTTTTACCAACACTATATAAAAATATGTTTATTCAATCATCATAAAGTATTTCTTTCAGGCGTAATTGCATTGATCTTTATATTTTTATTTATTAGAATATAAAATGATAATTACAGTCACTGAATACTTATTAAAGCCATTTAAAGTACATACGCATTAAAATTAATAACCTTTTTCGTGAAGCCTTTTAATTTGTCACTCAAAAATGTTAATTGATATTTTAATTATCAAAACATGAGACGAAAAATGTTAATAACAGCCCCGACTTGACAACATAATGTGTTGACTTATATTTTTTAAATACTTTCAAATTAAGAGGGAAAGTGTGAAATATAATACCACATTAAAAACCATAACTCAATATATCTACATTTCGACCGTGGGCATTACCCGTAATAATCTGGGCATACCTAATCATAATTTATTTGATACTTTTTCTAAAATATAGACCATAACAGTTGAGAAAAGTCTGGAGAATAATTTTAGGTATAGGATGTAAATTGTGAATAAAGATTTGGTGTCATCCCGAACATTGCATATATCCGAATTATATGTTAATTTTATCTTTCAGATAATAAAAGAAGCATAGTAAGATGCCGGGTTCTGTAACATGTAATTTGCCTTCACTGATTATAGTAGTACACCATAGTAAATACTGTTACAGAATTTGTTTATTTTTATGAGAGCCTCATACCTAGGCGGTTTGATAAGTGAAGTGAGCACGGGTTCGAATCCCGGTCCGAACAATAATAATTTAATATATAATTTATTCGGTCTCTGGAACGGATTGACAGTGGCCGGGCGAGTTTGTTAATACTATCATACCCGTGAGAGAGCCATGCTAATATGCAGACGCACTAATTGAGCCGGTTCGTTCAAAGTGATACAACGAGCTTACAGGAATACTCAACGTGAAATGGTAGTTGTACTTGAAGCGGTGCTTCTACTGTGTTTTGCTGAGTAAGTTAGGATACCGGAGGCTTTTAAAAATGCCGCTTAAGTGGCGTAAAAACCCGGCAACACAATCAGTCTTTATCCGCTTTATCATAAAAAAGTATAGTTAGCTTCTAAGCAGCAAAGTCGAAGCAACTGCTGATAAGGTAAACCAGCACTAAAATGATGACTCTGATAATATTATTTCGTAGAACCCAGAAAACGTAAAAAGCCCTTTTTGTCGAGTTTAATTGTGGTTTGATTGATAGTTACGCGTTGACAACTTGATGGAAACAACGTGTTATTAAGGTTTGGCATTTCCCAAGTTTATCTTCAGCTTATTTATTTTCCTTGTGCATTCTACAGAACTACAAAGATCATTGATTCTTACAACTTTAATATTGATAATCATTAATTATTATTATTTTATAGGAATTCATCTGTAAGTACTTTACAATTATCGTAGAGTATCTCAAGGCATTGAATATTTTGTACCTTATCCAAGTATTGCCTAACGTATTTAAAATAAGGAATATTTTAACTAAACCGATCGCTAAGCTAAAAGAAGTTTATTTTTACCATTTTGAACGTCTAAGTTGTTTCTACAAAGTTAAGAAGTCATGTATGTAGATTGAAGGTAATGTGTAAGTATTACATGTGTTTGAAACATTCAATTATTTAGTGACAAGTGGCAAATTAAATGTCAGTAGGTACCAGTTAGAGCTCGATGACCATGACATTTCCACGTTACTTCCACGAGTTATTTGGATCAGTTATGAGGGATTTCGGCACCTGCCACGTACCTTTACTTCCTGTTTGCATAGTTATATGAATTGCATTCCCTTTGTTAGTTTTGACTACTTTGTTATATACATTTCTTTAAGATTTTATATTTTTAAATAATTAAAACACCAATTTATATTTTTGTAAGAAACTCTATTACTCATGTTTCATCTATTGTAAAATTTATGAGGTTCATAAAATTTTACTTAGAAGTAAAAAGTTGTAAGCATTGAAATTATTACGTATATATAAATGTAATCAATATTAATATTAATTTACACTTAAGAGTTATTATTAATTAAGATTAAGGGTGTGCCTAAAGATAATTCTTAAAATTATTGGTGTAATGTTCATTCCAAAATACGCTGTCTGTGTTTAAAGTTAATTTCAAGTGTGAAGAGATTGATTGTTAAGATAAAGTGAACAACGATTTAAAAATTTTAAGTTATTTAATACTTGATAATTCGTACACGTACAAAATAAGTATGTATAAACATATGTATGACATTGTAAGTATGCTAATCTTTAAATGAGATGTAAGATAGTTTAAAAACCTCCAAAAGTGATTAAATTAAATAATCTAATTTAGTCTTATCTAAATAATCGTCTAAGCTTTATTATTCGGTAGGTACCACGATTCGACTCGATCGCTCCAACTTTATAACAAAAAAAAACATTGGTAACATGTTTGGGTATAATTAAATTAATGCTCAATTAATCTTATTTATTATCGGCTATGTTTAGGGCTTTGGCTAAAGAACGAGTCAGCATATAAACATTTAATATAATTTTTCATTTATTTTTTAATTATTTTATTTTAAGTAACATAAACAAATATAAATTATTATAATTAACTAAATTAGCCAGCATAGGCCAGAGCATCGCGACAACATCCCAGGGGCGTCGCGAAGCGACTTGGGCCTCGATTTCAGAAACTATGCTCAGAGAATCTATTTTCTATTTATGAGAGTTTATATTTTCTCTATTTTCACCCGTGGGAGAGCTATGCTGACGCACTGATTGGGCCGGTTCGTGCGAAGTAATACTACGGGCTCACAGATTACTTAGCGTGAAACGGTACTTGTACTGTGTTTCGCAGAGTGTGTGAGGACATCGGAGGCCCTAAAATTGCTGCTTAAGCAGCGTAAAAAGCCGGCAACACAACTAATACGCGAAATGTGGCGCGATTGTTCATGGTCGGCGGTATTCTCTTATCATATAGGAGACGCACTTGCTTCGTTGTCCGCTATGGAATACTAAAAAGAAGCAAGCACATCCGTCTCATTAGCATTGTTCCTATTACTAACCATAAACAAGTGGAATAATAATTAATTTGTCTCTTGATTCACATTCTTGTTTGTAGGTTTGTATTTTGTAATAAAAGTATAAATTTATTATATATATATAATAGAGTTTTTCTGATATTCTCATATTAGGCTAACGACTACTCTTTTTTTATTTCCAGAACAGTAGGGAATTTTGATTTTTTGAGGGGGAGGAGCGCAGCAAGGAAAATAACAATTCTATAGGGCTTCATAGAAATAGGCTATATTTGCATAGTAAATATAAATAAATTCATTTATTTTCTAATCGAAAATGCGACATGAGTTGCTTACGATATTTGGTGAGAAGTATGAGTAACACCTGAGTCATTTTACATTGTAATAAATTTCACAAATGAATAAGGACGTAATAAAAAATACATTCATATGTTGGTTACAATATTGAAGACTAGATTATCTAATATGTATTGCAGTCTACTAGTTACCAACTACAGCTGGGAGGAGCTCACTGTCTGGCCTATTTGTTTAAATGAAAGAAATGAAAACATGCGTTGTATGATAATCTACTTACCTCCTATGTATAAATTTACCAGCGGCCCTTTGATATGATAATTTGGCGCTAAAATCTACATTTTATTATAAATAATTTCTCAAATCTGACACTCGAATGCCTTATTGATATTTTTTAAATAAGACAGGATTTTTTTTTGTTAAATATTAAAAATTGGGGTTTAATGTCTAAGATTCAATCAATTAATATTAAGAAATAAACGAACGGCGCACGCATTAAAGTTTTTCCTCCGTCACATAACCATATATTTGTCAACTTAAAGGATTTCGGGTTAAAGCAATGAAAATACTTAAGTATAAAACATTACACGGTGTTTTAAAAAGACATCAGTAACATTATCTCACACATAAACACTTTAAAGTTCAAGTGTCACCCATTTTCTTTAAAACGTCCGTACATCAATGGATATCTTCGCGGAGGTCTTCGCAACGTACATAAAACGATCGTTATATTTTGTTTCGGTACTAAACAATTATTGAGAGTGGACTATAAACCTCAACAGGTGTTTCGCAATATAAAATCTGAATGTGAGAATCTCGGATCCCATACTTTTGTATTTGTAATAAATCTTCAAACACAATAGAAAACATATAAGTGTTTTATCAATTGAAGGTAACACAGAAGATCTATCAGGTGAAATACAAAAACACAAAATATTGTCCATGGGCGGAGGACCGCTTGCCCTAGATGAGCGTGCTGCTCGTTTTCCTTCAATTAAATAAAAAAACACATTTCCGTGTAACCCTATGGCTACCTATGAAACATTTTGAATCCTGCCTCTGTAAATACTTATTACCCCATGCTCAATAATGCTAATTATACGTATGGAAGTTATCCTGTTAAGGATGGAGCCCTGCAGGAAATACATGCAGACAAAGAGGTTTTTAAAAAAACACAGACATTGATTTTAACCATTGTCTCAGGCCCTGTTTAAAATTAATCTGCCTGATTAATTTAATATTAAAGTGTATATGCATTGCATAGATTTATATGACTTTCGAATATGACTTAAGGTGATTCAATTTGATTGAAGTCCTCTGAAACATTTTGAATCCTGCCTCTGTAAATACTTATTACCCCATGCTCAATAATGCTAATTATACGTATGGAAGTTATCCTGTTAAGGATGGAGCCCTGCAGGAAATACATGCAGACAAAGAGGTTTTTAAAAAAACACAGACATTGATTTTAACCATTGTCTCAGGCCCTGTTTAAAATTAATCTGCCTGATTAATTTAATATTAAAGTGTATATGCATTGCATAGATTTATATGACTTTCGAATATGACTTAAGGTGATTCAATTTGATTGAAGTTTGAATGTTTGCTACCGTTACATGAATGAGCTTGCTGAGGTTAAAGAGTATATATATACGATAATATAGCGGACAACTGAGCAGGTGGGTCTCCTGTATGATAAGAGGACACCACCGCCCATGAAAAACCGCGCTACATACCGCGCATTGGTTGTGTTTTACGCTTTTTACGCAACTCAAGCGGTGTTTTTTAAAGAGCCTCCGATATCCTCACTCACTCAGCGAAACATAGTACAAGTACCATTTCACGTTGAGTATTCTGTCAGTCCGTAGTATCATTTCGGACGAACCGGTCCAATAAGTGCGTCCACATATGCTTCAGCATGGCTTTCCCGAGGGTAAAATATTGAACGATAATTAGTTCACAAAAATTGTGGATACGATTACAAAGACCTTTTTAAATTGACTCGCAGCATTATAGAATTATTTATGAAGACATTTTATTTAAAGGGGCTCATTTTTTAAACCGAGGGACAAGTGTTGATCCTTTACCTGCATCTTCGAATTAAAATAAATACTTATTGATTTTAAAGTTATATTTTCAAAACCAACCTTTTTTTAAATCAGTTTCTTCTTGGTTTCTTATAGATGGTTTATGTATAAACATAGGTTGCTTCTCATTCAGATATCGTAAAACTTGCATGTAAAATTACAATTTTTTAAATTAGTTTAGCATTTTATGATGCCATAAAGTTATATGGTACAATACATCCAATTGAATTTGATGCATATCGTTGCATTCAAACAAAATATCAGTAGCTTATTGCTGTCATTAGTATCGTTATAAAAATGGGTCACGATGTTGCGACTTTTAAAAACATATACACGAACTTTGCTATGGTAATTTTTATTTAATTTAAAGATTTTTTTAGTTAAACTTTAACACACGTACAACTAATATTTTCTTGACTTATTCGCAATAAATTCCTGTCACTGTTTCTTTTTAATAAATCGTATTGATTACAGATTTAAGTTATTATTTTTAAATAACATACCTGAATGAATTGGACTGTTAATAAAATAATATCTGTGGAATAAAATTGTTATACGATATATTCAGTATTTTGAAGTTATTGGATTCAGAAAGGTTGTCGTGAGAGGTTTAGATAGTTTTTCTTTATTCATTGTTAACAAATAAAAAAGAATCTTCTACGTGTCTATAAAATTATAATCCTTGTACTGATATATGGGTAAGTATTTTGATTTAAAATGTTCCTATAAAAACTCAAAATTTTTATTAAAAATAAAGAAACTGTCACGTAACTACTTATTGTAGAACAGAAATATATAATTTTTAATGCACACGAAGCAGGAATGCTAAACCAGCTCTCAATAAAAAGGGAGTATGAAAGATCATTTACAAAAAAGATTTATGTCTTCACCGATAACATTCCAGCAAACCAATAAATAACTACTTACAAACGATATTCGGTTTTGTTTGCGCGCGTCAAAAACACATCGTACACATACAGAATCTACTTAGTATTGCAAAAATTGAATCTTATCTGCGTCAACATAAGATTTACCGCTTCATTCATTCTTCACATTCAATGTAATTTAAACTTTGTTTTGTACATTTTAAAGCACAATAACGGATGATTTTATTTCAAGTAAAATTTATCGGTTAAACGGCTACTTTTTGCCGCCTGATCGCTTGTAAGGGATTAATTCAGTCTGGTGGGCTTGATATTTAAAGAAAGGTCCGAGAAACAATGAGGTATAATAAATTTTAATTGTACCTAGTTTATATTTATCGGCCTTTGTACAAAAGTTTAAGGCTTATCGTGATCTTGTATTGATTTATTGAGTGCAAGTTGCTAATTACTTAAAACTTCAATGTCATAACCAATATTAAAAATAATATATGTTAAATTCATGTTTTTTACACACGTATGGGTTGTGTTGGCGGCTTTTTACGCCAACACAACCCATAAGCGGAAATTTTAAACCTCCGATATCCTCACTCATTGAGTCAAATACAGTAGAAGCAGTGTTTTAAGTACAGCTACTATTTCACATTAAGTATTCTGTGAGCCCGTGGTATGACTTCGGAGGCTCCGGCCCAATAATAATAATATCATAAATATCAAAAAAACATTTGATAAATATCAATTGAACCAATCATTTTTATAATATACATTGTTTCTTCTTATAACAATATTTCAAACGAGATAAGACAACCTTAATGTGAATGAACAGTATTTTTGACACTGATCATCTGCAAGGTAGCCTTTTTGTTTCTTTTACAAAGCTGTATTAAACCTTAGTAGTAAATGTCATTATGATTCCCTCTTTCATAACTCTGCGGGATACGATCTTGATAATTTTAATCTTTAAAATTATGAGAAAAATACCATTCAGAATACGGGTACTTTTATGCCCTTTATAATGAAATTCACTTGTTAAGTGATTCATTTGAACAAGTCACGATGTATTTTGTCAGCGTCACCTTGCAGGGAGCGTGTGTGATTTAAATACAAAACTCGGCGATTGTCTGTCAGCCCATTGATGTGGAACCACAAAAAGTGGCCCGGTGAATCAATCTCAATCCGGAATGTGAATTATGTTGTGTAACTTTATGAAATACCTTTTATCATAGTCATTCTTTGATGAATCGGCTGCCTGCAGAGCTAATTCCAAACCGTTATGACTTGAAAAGTTCAAAAACATGAGCATTCGTACTGCTTAAAGACCGATAATGCTTCTGTGCTGGACTAGGCTAAGACTAGGACTAGGCTAAGACTAAGGACAAGGATAAGAATCCTAGATGAGTATTTTGCAAGTTCGGCTACCGTTTCCAGAATAATAATAGTAACGCATTTTGGCACTTTACTAATGTATTTAGATATAACATCTATGAATGTGTTTTTGAAAAAACGGTAACCCTAATAATAAATCATGTAATATAATATTTTTTTATTATATTATACGTTATATTTCGTCAAACATAAAATATATGTACAAATTTTACTTTTATAACATAATTATAAAAGTATGTACATTACATGAACAAAGAAACAATGCATTAAATATTGTTGACATAACATTTATTTAAATAAAACCGAAATAAGAATTGAAAAACATGAATTTATTGAACGACTTATTTTAAAATAGTGTTGAGCGGCAGACTTAAATTGTATAATTATGCTAAGAAGATCCCACTTTTGGTCACAATTTTTTTCCAAGTCAATGACATTAAAGCTGTCTTGGTTTGAATTTTTCTTTTTTGGAATTTTATATAAAAAGTCACTATATTTCTCTGAGCTATTAAACCTTAAGCTTAGTATGTAACGTCCTAATAAATTTCGTACTTCCCGCAATGTATCCCTTTCATTAGTCAATTACACCTCTGAGTGGCTTCACATTTGCCTACACAGAAAAGTGAATTAATTTTCAAGGTAATAATATATTTCTGATTTATAAAATTATTTTTTAATTTTGATTTATTCTTATAAAAAGGAATAATTAAGGTTTTCACATATATATATCTTTTTAGAACATATTTTATTATATTTTGAGGTGTTTATTATTTATGTTATAGCATATATAGTTTCAACGTTTTCATATCGATATTTATCGTTCAACAACTGAGCGTTTTTTAATTCGTTTGGTATCGCCCACCACCACAGACCACTTTGTGGATTCAGCTGCCACTAAGGGTATTTTCAAACCATTACGATTTGGGGACCTTCAAGAAAAGAGCGTTCATATTCCTTTAATACCAGCACCCGCGGCTTAGCAAGGGCTATGATTGTTCATGGGCTTTGGATGCCCTAGGTGAGCCTCCTGCTCATTTGCCACAGTTTACATAAAAAAATGTATAGAATGCGATAAAGACAAAGTTAAGGGATATTCTTTTATTGTTAATTATAAATAATAATTTTCAATCTTTGCTTTCGTTTATATTAATTCTGTTGTAATAATAATCCACCTTGCAACTATTCCAAGCGATAGCCAAAACATTAATCGATTCTTTAAATCGATGAATTTGACATTTGCTCGTCCATGAAAAATGTGATGTCGGTTGAATAAATGTTACTTCAATACAAACTAACAACAACACATTTTAATCCGACCTCTATTTGGACTTTTTGTATGTAACTATAATTTATGAAAATTAATTTATATTTACATATTTGATTTGACATAAAGCAAACGTCTTTCAAATCAATTAAAATTATAATCACTAAACTCAACGATGTATGTGCCAAAAAGTCACTTAAATAATATGAAAAGATGACGCTTAAGCCTTAATAAACGTATTGTTTTAATAAATTACGAATCTAAGATGCTGATAAAACGGATACTGTTTCTTTAAATAAATTGCGTTTTTATGAATTTCATTTATTATAGTTAAAGGCTGCGAAACAGCTGCCAGCAGGGGTATTTCCAAACAAAAACGACTTGGCGATCTTCAAGAAAAGATCCTACATATTCCTTAAAGGCCGGCAACGCAACCGTGGCTCTGCGAGGACTAGGAGTGTCCATGTGCGATGGACCCTAGGTGAGCTCCTGCTCGTTTGCCACCATAAATTTTATATTTCCTCAAATAACACATTTCCATAAAAAAGAGTAGTGGTAATTAAAAATGATTTATATTTTAAAGTTATATATTATAAGCAAATTAAAGTCCATAAACCAAAACTATATACGAATCTATTTTGAATTACAAAAGTTGGTACTACAATAATTAATTATACGAGGTTTTTTTTTTAACTGGCACAAAAAAACTTAGCGCCAGATAACATATCTAGTATAATGATTATAAATGATAATGTTAGTAGCGAATTAAAACTAGTGTGTCCAAAAATGTCATACAATTTTTTACGGTATAGCGGACAGCGGAGCAGGTGAATCTCCTATATGTTACGAGAACACTATCGCCCATGGAGAACCAAGCCAAAATCTGCGCTTTGGTTGTGTTGCCAGGTTTTTAATGTCGCTTTAGAGGCATAATTTCAAGAGCCTCCTAATCCACTCAACGAAACACAGTACAGTACAGTCGCACGCTGAGTATTCTCTGAGCCTGTTGTATCACTTCGGACGAGCCGGCACAGCTAGTGCGTCATAGGATATGCTTCAGCATGGCTCGCCTTTTGGAGAGCCCCTTTTTCTCCCTTTGAGGTTTAATACAGCGTAAAAATGAGTCAGATAATATTTAATTATTTTCAAAAAAGGCTAAGTCACATACTTCATCTTCCCAGTAAAAAAGTTGTCAACTGAAGCGGCATTAATAATTACGCCAGCAGCTCGAAATTACACTTATCTTTAATTATATGTGTCCAAAAAATTTAAACAGACGCTTAATCAAAGCACCTGTCTTTATGCTTTTTATCAGAAAGCAGTCATTACTTTGTCGGCAATAATTTTACGAATCCTTTTGACAATATAATATTACGGAGGTATCGTATTGTGAAGAATTTGACTTCTGTTGTCAATCAATGGTAATAATAGTAATTAAAGTTGCTTCAATTGGACATCTTAAAGTTTAATTAACAGCTTGACCTTTGATAGTGTTACGTATTGAGAAGTAACTTTATTTTTCTTGTGTAAGATATTTCGCTTTACCCTTGATTGACCGATACTTTTGCTTGTTATTGAAGTAACACGTTGTGAAGAAAACAAGGATAAGGAGTAATCTAGAAAGAAAAATCATAATAATAATTTAGTGCGCGCATTTCCTTGATGATGGCAATAGTGTAGTCCTTGTAAAATATTTTATATTTAATAAATTACATATTAACTCTAGGTTAGAAATGTCATATTTAGTCATAAAAATGTTCGAGATTTTGGAATAAAGTTTACGATCACATAAAGATCTTTAGAAACTATCTTACCTTGACATAATATTACTAACTAAAATGTAATGAGTGAATAAATTATTGATTCAAAAGGTTATTTTGTCTATGAACATCTAAACAATCTTATGTAAAACCTCCGTTGTAGCATTCACTTATTTATTAGCCCCTGGTTACAAGTAACAAACAATGAAACAATTTTCACCCGTGGGAAAGCCATGCTGAAGCATATGCGGACGCACTAATTGGCCCGGCTCGTCCGAAGTGATACCACGGGCTCAGAGAATACGCAACGTGAAAAGGTACTTCTATTGCAGAGTGAGGGAGGATATCGGACGACCTTAAAAGGTCCTCCTCAGTCCTCAAAAATACTGCTTAAGTGGCTTAAAAAGCCGGCAATACAATCCGACGGCGGTGTTCTCTTACCATATAGGAGAACCCACCTGCTCCGTTGTCCGCTATACTATAAAAAAATGAATTTGGAATATATTAGGTTGCGTAACAATGATACTAATGATAATAACAAAAATATGGATATTTTCATATATTATGTATCTGTATGTTTTTAAAAAATGCTCCAAATATGTACACATGATTTGTTTCTTGATACATTACAATTTTTTATTACATTTAATTTTCAAAATATGTGTGTCTTATTTATATACTGTGTTATTTATATGATCATGTGCATATTTTTGTAAAATCGTTTTAGATAATATAAGTCATTATCAATCAAATTACCTTCCAATAGCAAATCTGAACAAGTAAAAAAACCATAGAATAGATTTAAACATCTGCTAGATACTTGGATAATTTGTCTGTTATATAAAAATAGTTATTTTACTAGATAAATTTGTGTTTCATAGATTTATTTGTTTTTTTTTTGATAATTGATTTTTAAGTAAACTTTAAAAATATTTTTAACTCTATTGGTTATACATATAATCTTCAGTGATTAGTCGATCTGGAATTAGATGTAAATGTGGACCATAAGTTTGATACATTGTAAATACCATTTTATGACCGCTTTTGCTTCGACCTTTAAACAATTTGTTAAAACCATTATAAAATTGTAAATAATTTATTTTATTGGCAATAAAATAATTGGATTGACATTTTGACAATGCTACCTTTTCTCGAAACAGCATTTTTATGGTAATATTTGAACTAGCTAAATTTATGTCACTCTATGCAAATAAAACGCGGGATTAAATTACTTACCATTTACTTTTCAGACAACATTCTAAAGTATTCATAGTTAGTTACAGGAAGTTATTTAAGTTCGTACTCTAAATATTTCCCATTTTTATGGTCGAAACATCTCATGTTTGGGAATATATACAACGGCTAATACGGTTATATATTAGCTTTAGTATTTTTCAATCATTACCGAGATACCGACAATACAAGTTTTAGTACAAAACTAATACGTAGAGAGTTCAAGGAATTTGTGAATCTGAAATAACGGTTATTAAACTTTGTATGAAAAGCTATACAACGCAAATATGTAATTTCCGTCATAGATAAAGCCTATTTTTATTTGCGGCGCAATTTGATTTTACTTTGTGAAGAGTTCTCTTATCTATGGCTCAGTTTAGGATTGTCTGTAAAGGAATAAAAATATCGCATCAAGTAATACAGTATATGAATACATAGCGTTGAAAAACGCAGTGAATGGTAGTAATGTTGTGTTTACTAAAAATACGCAGTAGTAATGACCAGTAACCAGTTTTCAGTGTTTACATTACTTCGCTTGATCCAGTTAACATTTGCTACAGTATTTATTATGTTTATAAGCTTTATTATTGTAGGGTTTCAAAATACATATCAAAAAATGAAAATTATTATGTCACCAATGGTTTATTCATCATCATCAACCTATTAAGTCCACTGCTGGACATAGATCTTTATTCTATTCTTTATTAATATATATGTTATATATGTTATTTATGGTAATATAAAATATATTTTCCTTTTTATAGAAAACAAACAATCGTGTACAGTTACCATAATAGGGGTCAAAATATTCTAAACCATGTATGATGTATGGCCATTTAATATTTAAAAGATGTTGGTTTGATGATTAAAAGGATGTGGTTAAAATTATTTAATTTGTATACAGGTTTTTTATTATAATTATGAATACATCAAAAGATATTGTATAATTTACCCATAACATAGGCCAAACAAATTTTATTGGTTATATAATGATTATGATTATATATGGATAACTTTATATTCAAAATATGTTATCATTCTAACGGGACTTGTGTGCCAGTTGCGTGAATTAACACGCGAAGCGCATACATCACGTTTATTAATATTTGGTTTCGACTTGAGTACATATATTTGGATAAAATTAATAAACTTTATATATATTGGAAGATTTTAGGAATATATGATTTTTAAAGATATTTTCAGCTACTATAAATTGGTTAGGTTACTATTTCTTCTAAAATTATAAATGTAATACTCTACCTACGTAAGCCTAAGTTACTGATAAAATTTGTTTCAGCGTTGAGATAACCCGGACAAAATGGAGTTTCATTAAATAATGACAATCTATAGTTTCATGGCGGCTCTACATGAATGTTTAGCGACGATTTCATGTCACCCGAATGCCAAGGGCAGGCATCTGCGCCTGTCGCGAACTCGACTAATTATATCACTCGCTTTACTAGATCTGGTTTGTATCTCGACTTCCTAGATGCATTCCATCTAGGGTCAGTGGCACCTGAAAATTAACATTTGTTTAACTTTAACACAATTTTACAATGTATCTGTATATATAAAACAAAGTCGGTTTAGTTACATCATATATAAATTATAACTGACTATTACTTTTGGAGCCTATTCAATTCAAACAAACAATCAAGTCTTTCCTCTTTAAAATATAAGAATATATATATAGTAGAGAACAGACATATTTTCTTGAAATTTGGCATGAACGTAGCTGTCAACCTGGACTAACATACAAACTACTTTTTATCAGACTACAAACTTGGAATGGAATGTGTGTATCAGTTTTTCAAGATTGCTGAGTCTAAGATTTGCTGAAGTTTCATAATAGGACTCGGTAGCGAGTTGATTGTGTACCAGCCAGGACGACGTCTGCCAGATCCACTAATTATTAAAAACCGCGTTCAAGTCGATGAAACTATTTTAAAAAAAAGTTATACACGCTTTAAAATTTAGCGATAAACAAAACACTCATCAAATTCATGCTACACGCAATTTCTCAGTGTTTGGATTTAATATTACCGAATTATGTAGCATTATGTAAAATTAAGTGTTGCTTAAGGTATGGTGATTCAGTTTCAAATTTGTGTTCGCTTTTTTATTGTTATATATACAGATAGTCAATGCATTAATAGTCGACACAAAATTCCATTGAATATTCTGATTTATATAATCAGTGCATATGAGATATATTAAGAGATGAATAAACGTTAAATAAATATATTTGGGATGTAAATAAAATCTCGATACTTATCTTATGAAAATAATGAAGTGTCATTGTATGGAATTCTTAACATTGATTGGAAACTGTGTCCCGTTTTACCTCGATCTGGCGTGTTCGCGATATAAAGATTGCAATACCATTTTTAGTTGGTAAACACTGATTGCGATACTTTACGAGTTGACCACAGTCCTTCTTCGACCTTTATCGAAAGATCTTTTATTTTTGCATTTATAATCAACTTGGCTTCGTTATACATTATATACTACCCGCAAAAAAGTCTGCGTAGCAGTGTCTATAATTTTGAAACCGTGCGATGTAAAGCGACCATAATCACAATGAACAAATGGCGAGACTACACATTATGACAATAACTTGAACAAGCAAGGGTCTCTTATATGGTAAGAAAACATCGCCGCCCATGGACAATCGCGTTAAAGTCCGCGCATAGGTTGTGTTGCCAGCCTTTTGTGCTGCCCAAGCAGCATTTTTTAAAGGCCTCCGATATCTTCACTCACTCAGCGAACATAGTAGAAGTACTGTTTCAAATAAAACTACCATTTCACGCTGAGTATACTGTGTGCCCGTTCCGACGAGCTTCGGACGAGCCAGAAATATATTTCTTTGATATTTTTATTATAGCTGGCTGGTAAAATAATGTAAAAAAATGTGATAGATGTCATAAATAATACGGAATTTTTTGCTAAAGTATAAAAATAAAAAGTCATTATAGAAGGGATTGTAAATTTACATAAATAACTTTAAATGTCATTTATCTACTTTTAGGTTAGGTGAGTTGTAATTTATATAACATTTAAATAAATATTAAATACTAAAATAAAATACATATCTATTTGAAGAGCAACACATTGGCGTATTTTATTTTATTTACAATTCATAAGAAAAAAGTCTTATATAATTTATTTTATCTCAAAAAATAAACATGAAAATAATAAACATCATTGATATCCAACAAAAAGTAACTTGGATTGTAAGCAAAACATAAATTTAACTTTAAATAAACAAAAACATGATCTGGTTTAAAACAACAGTAGCCGAGCGAATTTAATTAAAATTGGATAAAATATGCAAAAAGAGGTTCAAAGGGGAGGAGAGGTCCAGCAGTGGACGTCTTACGGCTGAAATGATGATGATAATATGCAAAAATAAAATTCAATTGAGATGTCTCACGAATGTTTCTTTCATATGGAAATAACTACTTGTAAAGGAATGTATTTTTGTGAGAAATATTTTAATAAAACACAATATATTAGTAAAAACGTATATGTGTTAATATTCATCATCGTATTATATATACAATATAAACGATATAATTTAAAATATTGGAAATTATAATGATTTTATGTCGAACAACAATACGTTGTATTCTTCCGCTCAATATAAGATAACTATATCTGAGTGATATCTCCTAAATAGTATTTAAAATTATTTATTAGCCTCAGAGGGTATATTTATGTTTCATTAATAATTCTGGGAAGCCCATAAAATTGTCTTTAAACTCTACGTAAGTTGCAGCATGAAATATTGTTATTTTAAAAGGCCTTTTTCGCCAAACATGGGTGAGATGATACTCAAAATGTATCAGTAATGTGAAGATTTAGCTTTAATGTTATGATAAACTGATACAGATTAGGTACTACGTAGGAGTGACTTAGAATTATTAATAATTTACGGGTTTTAAAAGAAGACTAAACAAATGAAAAACTAAATCGTAAATCGTTCGTCATCTTATAAGATAACATCTTAATAGCAACGATTGTATGTAATGTATAAACTTGTAGGTATAATAATAATAAATATGTATAAAAAATAAGGCAGTGGTCTTGAATGGGCTGATGATGATGATACAAAATAATTATTTAAAAAGGTAAATATAAATAAAAGTGTTTTAATATTAAAATTTAAGAATCCTTATAAACCATCATTAATTATAGTTTTTTTATTTTCTGTAATATCATAAAACACAAGTCATTATATCATTTAAAAGATATTTTTTGCCTTTAGAAATTAATGATTATGGATCTTATTAATTTATTACAGGTACAAAACATTATAATATATTGTAAATACCATTTTAAATGTGTGCCACATACTACATTACTGACATTTCAATGTCACATTAGTGACATTTCAATATCCAAATCAAAGTATTCGTAGTATAATTAAAATTATATACTACTACAAAGTTATACAAGTAATTGTTATTGCAAAGTATCCACAGTTGCTTGAGCGAAAAAAAAATCACACAAAAATAAACTCTTTTAATTGTAAATTAACGCAAACATGTAAACTATGCAATGCCTCTATGAATCGGAATTTAAATATATAATTTTATAAACTTAATTGTGGAGTTAATTATATTATTTTAACAAAACGAAAAGTATTTTTAAAATGCTGTTACGGTTTTGTAACGTAATAACAGCATTTTTAATTTTGTGAGATAAAACTATACTTCAAATATGAAAGCTTAAAAAGATTTTCATTCTAGGCCGTGTTCCGTTATGCACTGCGACCATTGTAAAGTGTGACTTCACTTTAGTATACTATGAAGTCGTTCCTTTATATAAGTTATACTGGTTACTATTTAAAACGGAACGGAATCCCTTATACTGGCATCCGCAATTTTTGACGCAGCATTCAAATGGGTGTATTAAAGTATTTTAAGTGGTTTTGACTAATCACGTGATCAAAATACTGTGAGTGTCTTACTTCGTAAACGACAGTGCTCACAGTAAAATATGCTGGTGATTTATGACGTCATATATGTTACTAACGTACTGCGGCAGTTACACGGAACGAATTTTCTTCAGCGGTTAGAGTGGATATGGGAACACGGCCTTGTTGAGTTTACAAATATTATAGTTATAGATAATATTTTTAATATGACTAAGCAAATTAATATTCATCATCGTCAATCCATTAAGTGTATTATTATAGTTCATTGATCTAACCTGTGCTTTATTTGATGAGGTCAAAGCCTTAGCTCTGATCGTGTTTTCAGTATGAAATAGCCAAATTCAATCACGAATTGAAACACGTCAAACCTCCCAAAGACTAACATTAAATATGTATTTGTTAAAGTTTATACAGATTAACGTACATATTTTTATTTAAATTTATGCAACTAAATATCATAGCAACATCGTCACATCGATATACTGTTATAAGTATACTTCTAAATAATAAATTTAAATAATCGCAAAATACCCTCGGGAGAGCCATGCCGCTTAAGTCGTGCAAAAAGCCGCCAACCACCAATGCGCGGATTGTGGCGCGGTTGTCCATGGGCGGCGGTATTCTTTAAACACATACGAGACACACCTGCTCCGTTGTCCGCTATTAAAAGAACAATAGGCGCTCAGACGTCGGATTACGGAGAATAGCCCCTTATGCCAATACACCTAAATAATAATAATATTTCTAACGGCTATTGAATTTGCAGGGCCGTAGTTAACTGTAGTTTAACATTAATTATTCGAACTTAAATATATTATATACAACAATTAACATTGTCAATTAAAAATCTTATTTTATCGACATAGTTATCTTGTATATTGTATACAAAATGTATAAAAAAGAAAATATTAGTAACAGAACAATATTAGTAATAATATTACTGTAAATTTATTGATTACAAGTTTTAATCAGACGATGATTAAAACATTTTATATTAAAATAGCCTGCTAAGAGCATAAATAAATTTCCCTTATAGCCCGCACCAGACCATATCAATCCAGATTAATTTGACATTTACAGCTTTAAAAACGATAAAGCAGCGATTAATATCCAAAACGAGGGAAAAGTTCTTGATTTTATAGCGACGAGTTGGTGGTTTAAATAAAAATAATTCATATGTGATGCATCACATAAACAAAACAAAGTTAGTATGCTCATATCATGTTTATAATTCAAGAACTGCTTAAGCGATTTTGATGATCTTTAATTTGTTAAAATCGTCTCTATACTGATTAGATAATGACGATTAAATTATTGAATGAAAAAGTGATGATACCAATAAAAAAAATGTACTTAGGACCTACTTTTTAACATGAAGCATATCACACAATAATGTTCAATTGAGTGAGTTGAAAAAAAATAGTCCCTTGGCACTATCTCATGTTAGATCTTAGAGTAAAGTATCTTTAATTATTTGTGTTAAGTAACTTTATTAATATATAAAGCGTTATTTTTTGCGCAAATTTTGAAAAAATCATTTTATACAGAAATAATCTCATGGTTATGTTGGTTAATTTGTTATGTAGGGGATTTTGTAATTAATTATAATTACTAGTAATTTACAGTTGTTTAATTATTACGAAGAGCCGGTCATTTTAATTCATTAAAGTTAAAAGCTCATAAAGAAACGTGATATATTTAACGCATTTCCATAATTGTCACTGTTCGGTAGCTTTTTAACATTTTACGCAGATTTATTAAATATAAACAATATAACCGTTTAAATTTTATTGAACAGACAAGAATGTTGAAGATTAATATTTGATTTCTTACTTTCAGGTGGATAATAACAGATGCCTTCCATCATGTCTTACCGTATGGATATTCTTATTACAAGTAAGTCACTATGTTTATTTAATACTTTAGTACGTTTTAAATAAGCAATATAATCTTTTCTTAGGTATATGTACATAAAATAATTATTATATACCTATTATAAGGATTAGAATTATTATATAATATTATTAGGATTATTTTATAATGTGATTATGTTTTACTGTGTAAAGTAATACTACGAATTATACTTTTGGTAACTTTTTGCTAAAAGTAAACTTCATGTAAAAGTAATTTAAAACCTATATATTGCTTCCCTGTTACTTTATAAAACGCGTCGAATTATTGTATAGGATACTAAATGACTGTAAACAGGTAAAAAATTTGAAGTAATCTTGTGATTCCTGAAAATATATTGTTTTATCAGGTATCAGCTGTATCAGTCACTGTTTATTTCTGACATATTAGGAAGGAAATAGTCAATCCAATCCAACTGACCGTTTTTAAGGCATTTTGTGCCGCGCACCACCACTGTGAAATCAACTGCCAGCAGGGGTATTTCCAAATCAATATGCTTTAATGACTTGTAATCCTTAAAGATCGGCATGGCTCTGCAAGAGCTAGGGGTGTCTATGAAGAGACAAGCAAAAAAAACCTAAAGCATAGAATTTAGGTTTTAAATTTTTCCATCTATCGTAATATATTATATTCTATAAAAACAGATTATATTCTTATTTGAAAATATATTTGTTTTACAGATGATAGGCAGTGGCAATCGCGGGGCTGAAGGTCACGGTCGATTGATGGATCCTCCAGCAAGAAACTCAATGTGGCGATTCGGTTTCCCTAATCCTGTCAACTATAATGATAACGAGCTGTTTTGCGGCGGATATGCCGGTCGGTTTGTTTCTATGGTGATAAGTATATTTTAATGTGAAAAAAAATATTTAGTTTATTTTATAGTATAGCGAACATAGAAGTAAGCGGGTCTTCTATATGGGATGAGATCACCGCCGCCCATGAACAATTGCGCCACAGTCAGCACATTGGTTGTGTTGCCGGCTTTTTACGCCACTTAAGCGGCATTGGCCGCTGAGTAACATACACGCTAAGGAACACAGTAGAAGCACCGATTCAAGTATAACTACCATTTCACGCTGAGTATTCTGTGAGTGCGTAATATCACTTCAGACTAGCCAAATTAGTGCGTCAGCATATGCTTCAACATGGCTCTCACATGGGTGATAATTATCAATAACCTAGTTTGAAAATCATAAATTCTTATAAACTGTGTTTCCTTACTCTCACAAATATTTTTGAAAAAGCGTTAATCATTTTCAAATGACACTCATCACACTCATAAGACGACTCTTTTAAGACGTTTCTGAATATTTGAAATTAAACAAATTTAAAAGTTATTTTGCATTAGCACTTAAATCTGTTTTTAGCTTGCCATGATCAAATTAATATTGTCGTACTTATAGACAAATATTATTTATTATTTTTATGTCTATATTTTCGCAGTAAAGAGATTTTATTCACTGCTAGTAGGGTGTACAAACAGGATGAGCTAATAAATAAATTATTTTATTTTATTAATTCGTTTTCTTTGACATGGTATACATAGGTATATATACTATAGTGTATAGCACTAGCTAATCCGGCAAACATTGTTTTTCCATATAAATATGAAAGTCTATATACCGTCGCGGCGTTTTACTATAGGCACTATCTGCTTCAAAACTCACTCGTATCTCTCATTATCAAGGCAGTGTTCATAAGAGACATTATCGTTCGACCGTGTTTTCTTCAAATTACTTTGCAATCCGAAATCCGACGAAAAACTATTTTGATTTTTCAGATAAATACAGCTTATATTACTCATAAATAACGTTGCTTTCAATTGGTAAAAGAATTGTCAATATTGGTTCAGTAACTGATTAAATAAAAACTCAGAAACAGAAACTTTTTCTCTTTATATATTTTTATATCAGATACATCCATATACATAAATACAATAACAAACAAAAAGCAATAAACTAAAAAAGATAAGAAAATTATAAAATAACTAAACAATTATTTAACGATCCAAATTTTTTGTTTCACTCCAGACTTCGATAAAATTACCGGAACTACGATGTCGACTCAACATATCCATTTTGAATGTATCACTCACGAATGTATACGAGTTAGGATCGAGTATATATAGGACCTAGATTCTAGGCTCAGACAGCGTATAGATTCCTTGCCACAGAATTCCGCCTTTTCCAAAAAGAGAACCTGGGTGTGTGTAATCATACATTCTGTTTCTGAGCTCTTTATAATATTAGTATAGATTAAGGTTCTAAGTTGTACCTTTCGTTTGTGTACAACAAAGGTATAACAATGTGATTGTTGGCTGATGTAGCGTATGTTCAGTCCAGTGGGAACAAAACCAGGGCCGATGTGGAGTTTGCGGCGATGCAGACCATATATCTGAGCCGCGACCGCACGAGGCTGGTGGAATGTATGGCAAGGGAATTATTACACGGCACTATAGTGTTGGACAGGTGAATCACTATTTTACGCTTAAAGCACAGCTAATAAGTTATATTGCATTATTATAACTGTATCAGACAATCGAGTAATACAAGTGCAGAGTACTTGCATAATATTATTTTTTATGGTATAGAGGATAACGTAGCAGATGGGTTTCCTATATGGTAAGGGAACACCCGCCCATAGGTTGTGTTACCAACTTTCTACGCCACTCTCTCCCACAGGTGAAAATTATATTTAATAAAGTAGTCTTCAAATTGATTTGACCGTGATATATGGTCTAAATTAGCGACTACAAATTAACATTCCAGGAAGTTGAAGTAGAAGTTGAGTTGACTGCGAATCATCTTGGTACGTTTGTAATGAAACTTTGTCCAAACAACAACCCGAAACAAGAAGCTACACAGGAATGCTTCGATAGGTATTTACTTCTTATCCCTTCACCAATATTTTTACTAAACTTTGCTTATATATCATAAATATTGATACATTACTACGGGTATTAAATAAGTAATATTATCTACAAAGATATACTCTAATATAAATTTGAAACAGTAGAATCTACGCCATATTACAAAGTTTTAAAGTTACTATTTCGATTATTAGGCTATATCATATACAGACGAAAAAGTGGGAAGAGTTAATAAATATTACAATGATTTCAGGTTTTCCTTAGTCGTGTCCGGCACGCGAGAAGACAGGTTCCTTATTCCGCTGGATACAGCTAAGAAAGAGGTGTTTAGGTATAGGGTCCGGTTACCTCCCTATATTACTTGCACGCAATGTGTGCTACAGTGGACCTATTATACAGGTAATTTGTTGACACAATGTGACAAATTGGGTTTCAAATATATAATATCGTAGCTGCCTAAATAAAACTATCGATATTTTAGCATATTGAATAATTTCCATTTTGGATTTACCTGCCTTCTTTATGGTATAGCGGACAACGGAGCAGGTGGGCCTTCTATATGGTAAAAGAACGCCGCCGCCCGTGGACAACCACGTCACAGGCCGCGTATTGGTTGGATTTACGGCTTTTTATACCACTTAAGCGGAATTTTTAAGGGCCTCCGATAAGGGGAGAACCACGCTCAGCGAAATAGAGTAGAAGCACTGTTTCAAGTACAACTAAAATTTCACGTTGAGTATTCTGTGAGCCCGTGGTATTACTTCAGACGAGCCGACTCAATTAAACCGTCAGCATGACTCTCCTACGAGTATTATTTAAGGGTTTAATACGAGTTTTAGTTAATGGGTTGATTCTATAGGCCTCTCATCTAACATTCGATCCCTTGTCATGCAGCTTCATGTTCCTTTGTTCAATGGTTCAACAACAATATCAGTTGTGCTTCAGATTGTTTAGTTTCTTACTCAAAAAGTAAATTCTTTCTAAACGAGTTTTTGTATCTAATTGAACCCATTTTTAAATTTTCAGGCAATATGTGGGGTATTTGTCCAAATGGTACAGAGGCGGTTGGATGTGGTCGGTCTGAAACCTTCAGGAACTGTGCTGACATAAGTATTATTACCAGTACCGGTGGTCTACCACCTGCCTTCGCTGGTGACTTGAGAAGAGACAACCCCTACTTGTTGTACTATAGGGATTATAGTATGCCACAGAATATTTTCCCTCTAGTCGTCAGGTAATGTTTGTAATAACGTATTATTTAATAGCTTTTATTCGCGCCTCTTTTCGCGGCGTAACCTATTTTTACACTTTCGACACACGATGTTGAACGAACTTTCATACAAAGTTTCATACCCTTCCACGCCTTGTTTTTCAATAAAAGATAGCCTATGTCCTTTTCTAAACTCCCATCAAAAATCGATTTTGTGGTTTAGGTGTGAAACATTTCACATATAAAAGAGGTTTCGCTCTTTAAAAAACAGTTTATCAAATTCTTCTTTATATAATTTATATTACAAAAGGCGACAATAATTATTATTGGTGTCTGCCCTCAACGCTATTGACTACATGACCATTGGAAGCATGGAGTCTTACAGAAGCGACAAATATTTTGTAAAATTGTATTATAGAAAAAAAATATATATATATATATATATTATATTTAGTTATA
Organism: Delias oraia; assembly: GCA_018230265.1. NCBI lineage: Eukaryota > Metazoa > Arthropoda > Insecta > Lepidoptera > Pieridae > Delias > Delias oraia. Next base: position 2,752 of record DWCF01000073.1, on the reverse strand, counting down.
TAATTGATTTATTGAATCGAAATAAATGGTATAAATATTTTAACAGTTATAATTAACACGAATGCACTTAAGAAGTTTTCTTTTTATTCTCAAGCGTACTGTCCTTGAAATAATTGCTATGCTTAATATTTCAGCAAATACAAAAGTTTGCACAAGGAAAAATTGCAAGACGTTAGGTAAACTATTACTGTACAAATCGTTTATTTATTTGTTTAATTTATTATACATCACGATAATGCTCTTCTAAATATATTTTTCTTTCAGCAATGATATTTCTGATCTCGAAGGAGAACTAGGGCCACCAATTATAATTAGGTATTTACTCGAAGTAATGTAGGGAGATGGCATTTTTATGTGTATTGTTAACAATTATTTGTTGTATTTAGTTAGATATATGTCACTAACTTTGTATATGAATTTCTGTTGGTTTAATAATACTTATGTTATAGCTGTAGACAGTATTTTGAGTGCTTTTCTTTATGTGCTGTGTGATTAATCAAATATTTTGTTTCTTTTGTAATATAAAATCGGTAAGATATATATAAAGTTAATCAAATTGTATATTTTTACGGTTACACTATCTCGATTCGATTTGGTCATAAGATTTGAGATCTTTAGATTTGAATAGGCACTGTTCTATTGCTTCTGTATTTCTTGTTATTCAGTATGTAGTTGAAAAATAAAATACATAAAAAATAATAGCATACATAAAAAAACCGACTTCGAAATTATAAAGTGTTTTTCAGTTACTTTGACGGTCGGTTAAAAATATTCCATCAGTGTTAACAAAATTTTTGATAAAATGTGTATTCTAAATTTTCAGAGACCAAGTATGTCTGCCCTCTGATGGTTTCCGTATGCTGCCAGGAATGCAGAACTGGTGTCAAACTAACTGTCTAAGATATCCTCCAAACTGTCCCGAAGCTCTATGTCATTGCCCGTAAGTATATACCGCACAAAAACCTAAAATGTAGAAAGATTTTCATACCAGTTACTTTTAACCAAAAAGATTATGGAGATATCTGACTCTAACAACTTAAAGGAAACATTTATGATGTGTGAACTTAATAGTTATCATTACATTAGTAACCCATATTGACAATAATCTAATCATTTTAATCATATCGCCACGAGTTTTTTTTATAGTGTGCGGACAACGGAGCAGGTGGTTCTCCTATTTGGAACACGCCAAAGTCCGCGCACTGGTTGTGTTTCCAGATTTTTACGCCACTAAAGTGGCATGTTTTAAGGGCCTCGGATATCCTCACTCACTCTGCGAAACATAATACAAGTACCGTTTCACGCTGAGTACTCTGCGAGCCCGTGGTATCACTTCGGACGAGCCGGCCCAAATAGTGCGTCATAAAATGCTTCAGCGTGGCTCTCACACGGGTGTTATAAAAATTCTTAACGGTGGGATGAGAGATTGGGGTGCTATCTTATGTTATTCCATATAATTTTTATTTCTTTCTACTTGAAATTAATACACAATGGATGTCTAACAATTTAAATATAGAGGCGGTCTCAAAGCACAACTTTATTCCTTTATTCAGGCAAGTTTGCGAAGCTATCGGTGAGTTGGAAGGTAAAGAAGGAGCTGATGTCTACTGCATGGACCAGTGCATCGTGTATCCTCCACGCTGTCCACGAAACAAATGCCTTTGTTATTAAAAATATCCGCATCAAAGGTGATGGAAACGTCTATTTCAGATACTGATACTCGTAAATCAAGAGTTATTTCATTAAAATATCTGACTTTTATTTATTTAAATGCGAATATATTATTTTTATTCAAATAATTTCATTGAATATCTGATTAAAATATAATACTTGAGTTTATATCAGCTTAGAAACTTATTTCGCCTTCTAAAGTAGTGTAAATATTTCTTTTATTGTGTTATGTCACCTTTGATGTAGATTAATAATAGGTAGATATTCTATGTATTTTCTGTATCATAGAAGAATTTGGAAAATAAGTAAATATAAGATACATAGAAAACAATCAATTAAATATTTATATTTTTGGTGCAAAAATAGTGAATTTTGCGTCGTAATTGTCGTAATAAAACGAATTGCTTAAATTTAAATATGCATGAACATATTTTTTAATAAAGATTTTGTACAGTTGTATATTATACATATATAGTGTTTTATTTCAAGGGATCATGCCAATTTAATACTATAATTGATATTTAAAAAATTAGGATTTGTGTAATAAATGTTTTAAAATAATTTGAAATTGTTTTTTGTTTAAAATATTATTAGATTTTGCGTAACATACATTTATTCACTTCATATATGATATACAAGATATATAATAACAATATAACAAAATTAATTTAGTACCTTTCAAAATATAAAGGTAAGTGATCATTCCTATGCGTGATTAGCTGTTATTATTTTATTGTTAATTTAAATTTGCCGCGTAAGCTAAATGTTCCACGATTGGTTTACAAATACGTCAACGTTAGTATTTTCGATACAGAATAAAATAATTGTATTAAAATCAATGGTCTATACCATTGTAAAATTTCAGAATATGATACTTTTGAGAACTCTTAATAATTATGAGCTAGTATATAGTAGTAAAAAATCCTATTTGAGTATCGATTGTGATTGTCTATGACTGGGATGGATGGTTGCATGGGGCCAAAATTTACACAAATAATTATATAAAATTTCGGAAGTAAAACATATTAAATTTTAAATTATTCTCAATGTTATATATATGTTTAATATATATGTAAACTAT
>DWCF01000072.1:0-74064 GCA_018230265.1 Delias oraia | reverse complement strand
ATACTTTCCACCACACATACATAATTGGTTTTCAGGTCAACACACACAAAAGTAAAACTTATATTATAAACTCGTTAAAAACTTAAAATTTCTAGCTTATTAATATAGCAATATTGATTTTAATGAGCTGAATATAACATAATATAAACTCTCTTATTGATTACTTTTAGAATATTTTAACATTTTATACAATATAACCTGATAACATTGATTAACAATGTTACGTCATGGAGTGAAACTAATGTCTAAATGAATTCTTCATTTATTATTTTTTTATGGCAAAGCAGACAACGGAGCAGGTGGGTCTTCTATATGGTAGGGGAACACCGCCGCCCATGTTCAGCCGCGCTATAGTCCGTTCATTAGTTGTATTGCCGGCATTTTACGCCACTTAAGCAGCATTTTTAAGGGCCTCCGATATCCTCACTCACTCAGCGAAACACTACAATCTCAGCGTGAAATAGTATTTACAACTACTATTTTACTATGAGTATTCTGTGAGCCCGTGGTATTACTTCAGATGAGCCGGCCCAATTAGTGTGTTAGTATAATTATATTTTTATTTTTATAGGTAAAAAGATTTAAGTCACGGTTTAGTTTGATTGACAAAACTATCTTTTCATTACAAATTTTGTTTTTAATATTACATTAGATCGCAATAGACACTGGCAAGGTCAGTAAAAGTCAATATCGATTCAAGTCAGCTAAGGGTAAATTAATCTAACGCCAAACACAGCGCCACCGCAAAAACTTCTCATACAAAACATAATTCCAAGGCTTAAATAACGCAACATTGTATTAAGTCGCTTTGTTTTGCGGGAATAATAAAGTGCAAGATTTATATATGAATTAAATCATTTATTTATCATAGGATTTCATTATTACTTGATGGTTGTCGTAATTTATGTATAATTGTTGTTGAATACTCGGCGTGTAATGGTAGTTGTGTTTGAAACAGTTCTTCTACTATGATTCTCTGAGTGAGTGAAGATATTGGCCTTTAAAAAATGCCGCTTAAGTGGCGTAAAAAATTTTCAACACATCCAATGCGCGGAGTGTGGCGCGGTTTACCATGGGCGGCGATGTTCTTTTACCATGTTGGAGACCCACCTGCTTCGTTGTTTGCTATATCATTTAAAAAAATTACTTATAACTAATTTTATGCTATTTCCAATGCGGTAGTTCACAATATTTTAGTTAATGTTCTAACAGATGGCGCTATAAGCTAATTTTTGATTAGATCAAGATGTATCTGATAGACTTTATTATGTAAGTAATAGGTACGAAGTGTTCTTCCTATCAGGTCCACTAGTGAATATATAATAAAATTTATAATATAAATTTCTAAATAGTTATAATTTAAAAATAAAATTAATTTAAAAATATCAGTTAAAAAATAAAATAAAAATAAGGAAGAGGGGTCTCGTGATGTTAAAAAATCACCTCTTCACATAGTAAACCAAGCTACAATCCGCTTTGGTTGTGTTGACGGTTTTTTAAAGTACCTAAGCGGAAGAACTTAGTGGGCCTTCAGCATCTTTAGTAACCAAATACAATTACGCTAAACACAGGGTTACTTTTAAGGTTTTTGTTTGGTGAAACATAGTTTGTCGAATCATGGCTTGTAATAAATTAACACAGTGTACAATTAAGGCCACACTATTACTGATTGATGGAATATGGGACTACTTTATATAATTATAGTACGCTATACGCAGTATAAATATTTTATACTATTCATTAGAAGTTAATCCATAGTTAAAAATTTGCTTTTCAGTAATTTTGGTCTTTAAAAGGGCTTGACAGTCGCCGGGCGACCGTTTTAACACTGCCCTATGAATTGAGAGCCTTGCACTAAATAGGCTGGCTACATATCTTGAGAGTTTTATCAGCTATGTCAATAAAAAACAAACTTTTTTTTAGTTCTAACATGACGTATAAATGAAATTTGTGAATAATAATTTTTTAAATGTAATTTATCAACTAACTGATATAACTCCCCTAGCTAAGATTTAAATTAATATTCGTATTTCATTTATATTTTTGTTTTTTATTATTTTGCAGTTAATAATTTATTAATAATTTAAATAACAATAAACCTTCATACCTCTAAAAATATGGATTCCATACAAATCATTCTTTATTCATAAACAGTTGGAATCTCAGATAATTACGAGTAAACATTTTATTTATAAAAACACAAGCTTCATATTTGTTTTTCATTTAAAGTGACCATTGTTCTGAATTATGAATTAGAACCGATTTCGAGCTAGCTTTGTTTCCATTATCATGTAAATTTGCTTAAGCCGGTGAATAGAAACGTTCGGAATCATTAATTTATCACGTAAATCTTGTTTGAAGACATGTATCATGTGTATAATGACTACAATCGACGATACATTATAGTCAGAAAACCAATGTGAATTAAAAATATACAATATGTAAAATAAATTATTTAAAGCGTGTATATTCCTTGCACTACAAGACCTTTTAAATGTTGAATTATTATTATGAACTAAGTTGTTTTTTGCATTATATGTTTGTAATTGTAAGACGGGCTGGTTTCCGCAACTCGACGACATTATTACCCCTATTTTGCGTGAGAAATACTTATATGTTTGTAAACGATTTCAATCTTTACATATGAAATTGGCGTTTTGTTATAGGTACTTGCTATTTCGTATCAAATAACTCTTTTTCGCCCAGGCTGTTCAATTTAAAATTAATACAAGTACATATATTTTTTAATAAAGTATTTGGGTTTCGATAACCACAACCGTACACTGGTATCCTTCAAGCCAGACGTATCGGCAGGTGGTAGTGGCAGCAAGGTTCTACCACGGGTTACAGAATATATTTTTAATATTACTTCATCTTTTATAGAATCCCTGCAATAGCATAAACAGTTAATAAAGTGTAATTGATTAATGTGTCAGCTAAACATCAATCATTGATAATACCGATTGGTGGAAGTTAGTCATTGTTACCAAGCACAATCAATTGTCAAACACAGCATTTGGTGATTTCAATACTAAACAGTAGCTTTCGGTACAAGTATTTCATTGAATAAATCAAACTATTCGATGAATGTGGCGTTCCAAACACAAAGTGAAGACACAATAGCACGGGCAAAAAGATTTATGGCCGTTAACGTTTTCGAAACATTGTAAATATTAGTGAAGATAGCATGAACGTTTTATAGATTGTTTACAAACGATGAACGCTTTAAAGTTTTTGAATAAACACCTGTCAAATGTATCGTCTTATTTAAAAAAATGTTTAGAAGCGTAAATTTTATACGTTTTGTTTTTTTTTCGGAAGGGCTATTGTTTGCCGGCCATATAGCCCTCACAGCTTTACACGGCCTTTTGGGGCGTATATTTTGTAATTCATATTTAAGTAGTTAAACCCAGTTTCAAATATTCAAATATCATATCTTTCTGATCAGTTTGAGTCTTTGTTGCGTAGAAATATTGATTCCCTCAACATATTCTATTGCATTTATCACGTAGAATATACTGAGTTATTTGGAACATTGAGGCAGAATACAAAGTTTTACCCATATTACCTCGATGTTAGTCGTTTCTGAGTGTTTTTTAAGACATTTTGTGTCGTGAGGTTTCAGAGTGGTAGGGCCACTCTGAAACTAGAATCAGCTGCCTTAAATGTATTTACAAACCAATACGACTTTGGAAACTTGATAAGAGAACTTATTTATGTCTAAAAGGCCAGCGCCCTATATTTATTAAAAGTATGTAATTGTAATAAATGTAGTGAATGGTCATATCAAAAATATTCACTCAAATCGTTCTTGATTTTTAATAATCCTAATGGCTGAAAATTTATGCTAGACTTAATTAAAGATACAATTATAAGAACAATAAAATAATTTAATAGGAGGAAATCTAGAAGTCAATTACTGTAATGAGAAATATTACTCTTTTTAGGCTTTTTGAGAGTCCAATAAATAAAATAAATAAAATTGTATTAAAAAGGTAAGTTTCTGTCACTCGTATGCGCTGATGATGCAGTGTAAATTGTCAAGAGTTTGATATATTGACATTCGACATCGTGTCACTGACGTGTCTGTATCAGATTTACTGCGCGCTCAAAATTGCCGGAAATAACATTGCTGTATCATTTTACAAATTCGTCATTGCTTTTCGACAATTATAAATTATAAGAAACTGTTTGGAATTATATTGCCGTGTTAACAGCTTCTTTTTCTAAAATCTTACTTATAAAGTTCTCATGGCGCGATGTTGGTTGAAAAACTTTTCCAAAACGAATCAACCGATTTTAATGAAATCTGTGTACATATCATCATCATCAGTCTATTGAGAGTTAAAGTCCACAGCACTCTGCCTCCCCCAAGACCTATTGCGATCTGGAGCGATTTTGATCCAGTGGTTGCCCGAAACTTTTCGTCCCGAGATCGTCTTTACATCGCGTGGCAGGACATCCTATTCTGGTGTACATACATGTGATTTTTAAATATTGATATTAGAAATTTGTAATTTTTATGGAAAAAACAAGTTTTGGTAGGATCACCTATTAAACTAAAGGTATGTAAAACTATATTTATATTTCCATTTTAACCATTTTTTTTCTTCCCAAAATATATGTATGAAAAACTTATATAAAACTTAGTTTAGGGTGTAGAAATAAAATTTAGTTTGATTTTATGAAAATAGAGTAAAGAATTTTTTTATTAAGTAGTTAAAATAACATAAACTTTATTAAGCTAAAAAACTTGTCAATTCACATTGAACATAAACTAGATTTAGTATTTAATTTAACATAAGGTTTTTTCACTCTTTATCGCCATTACGTGAAGACAACGTGACATTTCTTTCATGTCTATGAACGAATACTGACAGCGCCAAGCGAGACAAACTTCAAATAAAGAAATAATATTTTTTACATTTATACACATCAATTTGCTTTTAATCTTACGTTATTTGAAATAATGTCTTGAATATTCTATTAAAATATATTTTATATATATATATATATAAAATATATAAAATATATAGAAGTGAATTTGTTGTTGCAATAACGACATAGAACACTTTACGGAAAGATCGAATAAAAGATCATTCAACTAAGCTTTGTCGAGGTGAAATGGTCGCACTGAAGGTATGACACCATATCACAGAGGAATAACAAAATGTGAAGCTATTTTTCATTCAAACACTCCGGCGTTGAATATTTTGTTTTGAGTTAACATTGTAAATAAATTGTCAACTTTTAAATTGAAATACTTGTAATGACACTCATGTGACGAGGGTCGTGTATGTTCGAAATTTAAAATAAAAAAGTATTTATAAGCTTTTTGTTCTTTATGATGTGTTGTTTTGGTCAAGGGTTATTTTTGTTTATGATTTTTTTTTCAATTTTTTGTTCAGTCTATGTAACAGGCGTCTCCTATGATGGTGAGATCACTTTCGATCATGGAAAATCGTGCGACTTTTTACTCCAAATACTGGTATAACTTAATACGCCTCTGGTATCGTCATTCGATTTGAAAAACTCAGCAGAAGTAGGTACTATTTCACGCTGGCATTCTGTGAATTCGTAGTATCACATCCACGGATCACAAGTAGGACGGTTTTAAGACACATATATCGAATACATTACATTTATAATTATATTATTCATACCTGGATACCCAAGACTTCACATTAACTTACAAGAACTACGAAAGTCTTAAACTTTCAGCGGGAAAAAAAATATTTATAATCCTAAAGTAGCTGATCACATTCAAATGTAAAAGCATCGATGCATAATAAAAAGTTTCATTCGTATCGCCTTGATGTTTGTCGTTCGACAAATGAGCGGTTTTCATGGCATCTTGTGCCGCGTACCAAAACTCTGTGAAACCAACTGCCTGCAGAGATATTTGCAAGTCGTTACGATCTTGGACTAGTTGCCATAGTCACTTTGAAACTGCCAATTGTGAGCGCTTACCTGTATCTTTACATCTAGTACTGTAAATTTAGTTTTTACTTATAAATACAAAAAATAATTATATCGCTGTCACACGTGTAAGATTCATAGCTTCACGTAGAAGTACGACTTATTTTAGTAGAGGTAGGCCTCTCCCTTAAAACTTCATGAATACCTGTCGGAGGGGAAATATAAATATATGACACATATAATCTAATAAACAAACGAAAAATTTAATTTAAATTAGTTATCATTCGTATCACTTCGATGTTTATTGTTCCAGATCTAAGCGTTTTTTAAAGTAGTTAGTTCCGTGCACTTCTACTCTATAGAATCAGCTCACTTCTGAGGTATTTTCAAATTATTACGACTTGGTAACCCTAAAATAAAGAACGTAGCTATCTCTAATAGGCCGGCAATGCACTCACGGCCCTGCGTTGTGTTTGCCCATTGGTGGAAGACCGCTTATCCTAGTTGAGCCCTCTCCGTTTTCATAAAAAACTATTTTATTAACCCCAAATATTATGAGTTAATAAATAGGATAACTTGTTAAGTTTACTGTTTAATTTTAAGATAATTTTCAAATAATGGTTAGAGCCTTCATCATTTTATTTACATTCGAAATGTTGAATGTTTTAACGAAACGCGCTTTAATGGAATTTATATTAGCAAATGATGAACCACAAACTCAATAAGTGGAGAGTGGAATTAGATAGAGGAGTAGTTCTAAATATATTTTCAAGGAAGACAACAAAAGAAATAAAGGGTTGATCGTAAGTTGTTTGTGGGGAATGGTTTCTATCGGTTTTAATTAGATTGGTTAAGAGACCTTGAACGGAAAACAGAGTAATATAATTTACAGACTACATTTTAATTTTACTGGTATTATTTTTACAGTAAATAATTACTTAAAAAATATATGAGATTTCAAGTATGTTTTATTTTAGCCTGTTACTGATATTCCGTACTTTAAGTCAGTTTAATTTTTTTTATTCCATAGCGGAATATAGACCAGGTGGGTCTCGTATATGCTAAGAGAAAACCGCCTCCCATGAACAACTGCGCCACAGTCCACGAATGGTTCGTTTAGCTTTTTACAATACCCTAACTCACTCTGTGAAACACAGTAAAAGTACTGTTTCACGCTGTGTATTGTGTGAGCCTGTGGTATTACTTTGCCAAGCTGGACCAATTACTGTGTCAGCTTATACTTCAGCATGGCTCTCCCACGGGTGCGTATTAAGTGCAGGATAGTATTAAGAGCCCGGACACTGTCAAGCACTTCCAGAGACCGAATAAATTTAATTATAATTGTTCGGACCGGGATTCGAACCGGATACCTCAAGCTTCCTGGTACATTTAAAACCATTAAGCTACGAGGCTCTCAGAATTGGTATTTATGTAAGTGGATCTAAACATGTAATTGTGTAGAGTAAGGCCTCATTTTTCTAAATTATACGATTGTTTTAGAGAATTACGTAGGAAATCTCGTTTAAAAGTTTTAATGTAAGAGCGGTGAAGATTAAAGTTCGGTGCCGAAGTTACTAGACAAAGAATATTATATGAACGCGACGGCACCGAGTTATAAGGACGGCTGCGGCTATAACTACAAAGGCGTCATACTTTTGTTCAAAATTTCAAGGAAATTGCTATATTTCCGAACAAATTGCGGAAAGTGGCACTCTTCCCCACTAACATTCTAGGTGCTGTGTTCGTTTGACAATATATCATATTCCTCGCTTTAACGCAAAGTTGTGTGACATTCTATATGAAGTTATTGTTTTGTTTCAGATACAGCAATGAATTTTCACAATGGTGATCCGAAATAGTGTAATGCAGGTAAAATAATACTTTTTATATCATTATTAATATATTATTTTGATTAGTATATTGATCTCCTTAAATATAGGCTAAATAAACTCAAAATTCGGTCACTTATACTTTGTTAAAGTAATTTTTATTAATATTCCGTCTTGTTTCTGCAAATGACATATTTATCATCTGTTGTTCTGATTGTCATTAACTGTATTCAGTTCATTAAGAGAGTGACAGTATAATTGAAGTAATATTTATATTAGGCCATTATTAATAGTGATAAATAATTTAAATTATTCCTACTTGTAATTGTTTGATTAATGATTTATTAGTTAAAACATATCAACCCATGACACTAGTTAAGATGATATTTCTGTTAGAATTTAATTATAGTTATCAGAAATATTCTAAGCCATATTTTCATTTAGATATATTTTCGTCTAGATCAATACTTAGTTGGTATACGAAGTAAACATACAGAATAAGCTATGAGCCACGAACAAGCAAGTGGAGTGGGTCAAGTACGTATTTACTAACCACTTGATCCCTTTTAAAGCTGATTGTATCCAACCGATCAATCATCGTACGGAAAACGCCGAGAAAGTCTAATGTATGAGTATTTACTAATCGTTTCAGTTACACGCTATTAAAGTTGATGTTTGGCCGTTAAATTGAACCATATAAAATTTACACTGTTATACTGAACATGTATAGACAAAAGTTCTAGTTATATGTTGACACACTAAATAGGTGGGCTCATCCAAAATGATACCACGAACTCACAGAGTACTCAATGAGAAACGGTGCTTCTACTGTGTTTTCACAACACACTGTGTTTAGCACAACCAATGCGCTAGCTGTGGCCTGGTTGTCCAGTGGCGGCGGTGTTATCTTACTATATAGACGACCCACCTGCTCTGTTGTTCGTTATACCATAAAAAAAATTTGTATGTATAGTGTGTCCAGCGGAATATTTTCAAATTTAAACTTTAAAACGAAAACTACATCGTGTATATATTTTTATTTTGAAAAAATTAAGCATAACTACGCGGTTTTTTTTTAAAATGACACCGTCCAATAGATGGTCGTTTTTCGCATTGCACTCTTGCAGTCGGAACTTGACATTAGCAATTACGCGACGGTAAAGCGCGGGAGTAATACTTTGAACTTCACGGCGAATATTTAGGTTATTCAATAACTACTGGTTATATTATTATGGTTATATTAGGTAATAAAGCCCTCAATGACGTAAATTTAATCGAAGAACACAACGTCGGTAGTTATTTACATACAAGACAAACAAAAAGAAAGTGGGAATCTGGCAGAATTCCAAAATAATGTTATTGTTCAAGTGATCGAGTTTTTAGTGAATCTCTCATTCTAAGATACGGGCTTTTACTTGAAAACTTTGAATTGCATTGTTTTGTTGAATTCAAGGACTTTGTCATGTATTTTATATCCGCTTCATCCCCGGTCTTCATCCCCGTCGCACGGCAACTTTATTATAAACAAGTCTGTGATAAATTAAAAAAAATATGTTATAAGATTAAACATATGTAGTATTATATAGATTTATATATATATTAGAGATTTTTACTCGTTTTATACTTATATTTTTTTTAAATTGAAACAAAGTCTTAATTCTGTAACTATTTATGCGAACGAATGTGATATTTGTAGTAATTGTGTTATTATGAATGTAATTGCGTAAATGAGACAGTAGTTTAAGGTATAATTCAAGTAATATATAGCTTAAGTCACTTAGAAAGAGCACCTCATATAATTATAATAAGCTTACATACATTGCATATCAATATTTTTACTACCTATTGGTATTACACAATAGGTAGTACACATAATAGTGTACCTATTGGCATTGGTACACTATTATGAATAGTGTGTTTATATTTTTTTTATGGCCAACGAGCAAGAGGCTTACCTAATATACGCTGTCGTACGCCTATGGACACCCATAGCCTTTGCAGGACCACGGGTGTGTTATCGGCCTTATAGGGATAGATATGTTCTTTTTTTTCAAGGTATACAAGTTGTATTGGTTTGGAAATATCTCTTCAGGCAGCTGTTTCCACAGAGTGGTTGTACGCGGCACCAAATAACTTAAACACGTTCAGTAGTGGAAGTCGATAAAAAGAATTATTTATTGAAATATTAATCTATCTATTAATGTTGGTTTACATTATCTATCGACCAGTTAGTTGCTACAAAAAGATTCTATATATCCGATGTGCCAGAATTTGATTTTGATTAACTGTCAATATATATCGAAAAACTGTCAAAAATTTAATTGGCACTAATGTTTTTTAACTTCTCAAGTTTTCACTCTATATTGAAAATTATCACTGGTTGTATTTTCTAACATCAATTTTCAAAATTAAATCTTCATTCACCTGGGGACATAAAACGTCGGCAAATTAATTAAACCAATTAGTGGACCCTTAAATAACAAAGGTACTTAAGTTTAATTCCTTTCCGCACTTGTTATTCTTCGGTTCTGCCAAGGAACATTACTCCCACAGATACGACTAAGCTTGTTCACTTGGCAGTGGGTGAGGGTTCAAACATATTTCAATAGAACAGTGTGGCAGTAAATTTATTTGGCTCGGACAAATGATATCAAGAGCTTGTGTCCTGCCAAACCGTTCGCAATTCCAGCTCAATTGTACACGAGAGACCTATCAAGACGTTATTGCCTTTAATGGTAAATCACGGGCGTGTTTTTGTACAATGACAACTCTTTCTACGTTCTAATAGCCTGGTACTAGTATTTTCTTATTCTATAGCGGACAAGGGGGCAGGTGGGTCTCCTATATGGTAAGAAAATACCGCCGCCCATGCAAACGCAAACGCGCCACAGATGGACATTGGTTGTGTTGCCGGCTTTTTATGCCATTTAAGCGTCACTTTTAAGGGCCTCCGTTATCGTCACTGTCTCTGCTAAACACAGTTTAGAATCAAATTATGCTACAGCGGGATGCAGGTACTATAAGGCTTTGAGAAAAAGCACTGTAGCATCTTAATTTAATATGAGAATATAAATAAAGCCAGGTATTAAATGTAACTTAGAGAACTAGTTAGACTGATTTGTATCCAGCGCCATTTTTAAAGATTTATTTTGTTATTTTAAGAATCAAAAACTAAATAGGAAGTTGGCAAGAAAGGAAAATAAGCACATAATTGAAAATTATCTGATACAGGTAATTTTCATTATTTATTGCAATATTTTGATTTATTTCAATTATTTAAAAAACGTATTGCGATTTTTCAATCTTTTCTTCATACATATAAAACAGCATGAGAAACCTGAATATTCTTAATTATTATGAAAAAACATAATAGTTTTTTTAAACAATAAAAAAATAACAATTATTATTAATACAATAATTATACAAACATAACAATTATTTTATAAATTTTATTACTTTAAGTATTTTAATATTCATATACTGAAATCGAAATATGCAATCAGCACACCAATTTTCATATTAAAATTCACTTCACGTAAATATTATATTATGGAGAAGTAATTTAAAATACGTCAAATTAAAAATGCGGTAATTTTTTACGCCTTTAGGTTAATACGAGTATTGTTAACAAAATGAACCAAGCACTTTATTTTCGAGATACTTATTTAGCCAACAATGGATAAACTATAAAATGTATAATTTTTATGGTACAGTAGATAACGTAGCAGTCGGGTCTGCTCAATGTTAATAGATTTCCGCATAACTGCGTTACAATACGCGTTTTGATTGTGTTGCCTTCTTTTTATGTAGCTTAAGCGGTATTACTTCAAGGGCCTCCAATATCCTCACTCATTAGCCAAACACAGTACAACTTTAAGTTGGACGTAAATATAATATGTTTTTGATTATCTGTAGCGAAAATTTATAAAAATATATCATTTTGTCTGGAAAATGAATATTTATAGATTTCTTTATTATTAATTTACCTTGGGATACGTCAGCAACGCGCTCATTGTTCAGAAAAAATCCCTGGGCGACAAATCAATTATGCTACATGCGTCGGCTTCCGATATATAAAAAAATATGAGATGGAATTAAAATGTCCAATATTGTATATTTAAAGAAAAATAACGACGTTCTAAGCATCCAAAATTTATTTTTTAATTCACTAAAATTATGAAAGGACACTCAATTAATTCTCCCCGCACCTAACTTGATGACATCATTTTTCTAACGCGTCGAGATATTAATCTTGGAGTTTTCCTTTTTGTTCACAAACCTTGCTTTAATAAATGTTCCGTTTCAAACGATTTACCATTTTTTTATAATTTTATTTGAATTATCTATTGTAGGAACAAATTAAGTATAGTATTTAGACTGACTGATTGATATTAAGCAATATAATCGTTTTTATTATATTTATTTTGTTTTCTCTACTAACAAACTATTTGAACGACTTCTTCCCATGGGAGAGCTATGTTGAAACATATGCTAACATATTAATTGAGTGATTGTTTAAAGAGATATTACGGGCTCACAGATTACGGCAGTTTTTTTTTTAATTATAATCAAAATTTTACATTTTAACCAAATTTCTAATCATAGATAAAATACAGACACAAATATTTACTGATAAAGAAGATTAATTTACAAAAAAACATAGATATATCTAGATCTTTTCAAAATTCATATGTAGAAAATTACATATATAAAATATTCAAAATATTTTTCATGTTCTTTTTATCCTAAACAAAGTGCCTGAATTCTAATTTTAAACATACCTTTTAGACATTTTATTGCAATTAAGAACTCTACATTATAAACTTTCATAAATTTCAGTTGAATAACTTTTTTTACTACATATAATAAACTTGAACTAATAAATATGAGATGTTTCTGTTTTTATTGGCGACTCATTTGACAATCTAAGCATTTATTCTTATTTTGCTTAGACTTTAGCTTCTGTGAGTAGCGATCACAATTTCCAGTATAATGACTTTAACGGCTTGTCCGATGTGATACCACGGGCTCATAGAATACTCAGCGTGAAACAGTACTTATACTATGTTTTGCAGAGTGAGTGTAGATATCGAAGGCCCTTAAAAATGCCGCTTAAGCGTCGTAAAAAGCCGACAAGACAGTCACTGCGTGGACTGTGGCGCGGTTGTTCATGGGCGGCGCAGCGGTATTCTTTTACCATATAGAAGACCTGAATTGTCCGCTATGCAATAAAAAATACATTTACATAAATCACAACAGAGAAATAAGCATTTAATAAGCATTTATACATAAAATTTGAACTGTTTTTCAAAGTTTGATTAGTAATAAGACGGGGGGGCGCCGGAATCGGCGCTCAGCACTCGCGGTGAGGCCGAGAACTACTTTTTTTAAAACTTACTTCTATACTTTTCATCATCAGCCTATCAAGTCCACTGGCGTACATACGTTTCCCCCAACTCATGGTGGGTGTCTTGCTTTAAGCACCACGTTTGGCAGGCAGATTGATTAATTATAATTATACATTTGAAAACTATATTTTGGTGGGCGGAATATTCAGACGTATATAGTATTTTTATGACATTCTTTCAGCCAGTTTATAATTTTTAAATCTCTTATCCTGTAATTCGTTAAAAGCTGAAAACAGTATTCATTGGATTAGCCTAATGGAGATATACGGACCAAGCTAAGGTCTATCTCCAGTCGACATCACTGTTAGCTTCTTCCATCTATTCCTATTTGCCTTGCCGTCTATTTTAAAACTGCTATTTTAAAACAGGTTCGCAAGTATTTTAAAATTTATCAACAGGGACATTCAAGAATATTGTATTGTATATGTTTTGTGTATTGATTTTTTTCTTTTTTAGTGAACAACGGAGCAGGTTGGTTTCCTATATGGTAAAAAGACATCGTGCCACAGTCCCTGCATTGGTTGTGTTGTCCGCTTTTTACGTCACTTAAGCGGCATTTCAAGGGCCACCGATATCCTCACTCACTCAGCGAAACACAGTACAAAAACCGTTTCAAGTACAACTATTATTTCATGCTGAGTATTCTCTGAGCCCGTGATATCACTTAGGACGAGCCGGCCCAATTAGTGCTTTCGCATATGCTTCAGCGTAGTTCTTCCACGGGTAGTAATATGATTTTTTAGGTAAAACAGCAAGTTTCGTCTTGTAACATCGAAAAAATTTCATTCATTTTACTTTTGTGTGTCGTTCGATAACAAAAGGGTTGCTAAGTGATTTTCTGGCATTATGATATGAGGTTATATAAACAATAATTTTTTGAATTTGTATAAACATGTTTAAACCTATAATATATTAAGGAAAATATGTTATTTGTAAGATGAGAGCCTTTTAGCTTAATGGTTTTAACGGTATACCAAGAAGCGAGAGGTATCTGGTTCCAATTTCGGTCCGGTTATAATTTATTCGGTCTATAGAAGGGCTTAACAGTGGCCGGGATAGTGTCTTAATACTACCCGCGGGAGAGCTATGCTGAAGCATATGCTAATGCACTAATTGGGCCGGCTCGTCCGAAGTGATACCGCGGGCTCACAGAATAATCAGCTTGAAACGGCACTTTTAAGAGCGCATTACGCATTATGCGCGGACTGCGCCGTTGTCGGCGGTGTTATCTTTCCATATAGGACCCACCTGCTCCGTTGTCCGCTATAGAATAAAAAAAACCTTTGTCACGTTACGGACAGATTTATTACAACTGGTATATAAAAACATAGAAACACAAGGACCATATCCACAAAATGCCGCCTCATATTATAAATATCTTCGCAAACTGTTACATAACCGTTAAAGCCATATTGGAAAGCTTTTATTGGCTAAGTTACTGACACTTCGCTCAACTCTGATTGAGTTTATATAGTGCCTTTTATCCTAAAAGACGATAGACATTTCATGTCAATTATTTTAAAAATGTTATAGATAAAATAATATTTCTTTACTCATCCGAGAATGCAATGTGATGATGAATTACCAGCATTTTTTAATTATAAAACGTTGATTTTAAAATAATATACGTATAATTGGTTCCTTTCATCTGGAGTGATACTACGGAATCACAAGATACTAGCATGAAATATTTGTATTGTGTTTCGCTGACTGAGGATATTTAAATTCTACTAAGCTATACTACTTCATGGTTAAAAACCGTTTACCCTGTTATCTGCTATATCTCAAAAATATATGTATAATTTCTTTTCTATTTTTAATTTCATCATAATATATAATAAATGTCTTGATAGTTTATCCATAGCAAAGTATTTAATAAAAGATATTCCATTTTGTTTAAAGTATTAATCAAATTTACAGTGACTATTTGGTAATGCAATAAATTAATTATTTCCTTTTATAGAGACTTAATGCGTTCGCAGCTGTATTTTATTTAGATTTATTCTCTGTTAGAGAATTTTACTGCGAGAGAGCTATGCTCAAGCATATTCTTACACACTAATTTGGCCGGCTCGTCCGAAATGATACCACAGGCACACAGAATACTTAGCAGTACTTATACTGTGTTTCGCTTAGTGAGTGAGTATATCGGAGGCCCTTGAATTTATGCCCCTTAAGTTATGCAAAAAGCTGGCAACACAACCAAATCGTCGAATGTAGTGCGATTGTCCATGGGTATAGTTCTTTTATCATATAATAGACCCACCACTTTGATCGCTATATCAAAATAAAATATTCATTTATGAATTTATTATTATAATAACCACGTTGAGAGGTTTTTAATAAGCTTTAAACAGCCTTTGTAATCATTTCAATGCCGTAAGCAAAGTGAATAAATTCTCACCACAATTTCGTTCTTGTCGCGCGCTACAAGTCCTAGTAGATAAATAAACTAATTGGTCTCCCAACTCATCTCGTTATCCGAACGGACTGAGTGGCTGTTGATTTACACGTTCCGCCGGTGCCTTCGTTACTGCACTTTGTTCTTTCGCTCCGTTAAACGATTTCATTTTTATCTCAACATTGATAGCGCGAATGTTTTTGTTCCTCGAATTTTAATGTGCTCTTCGCTTAATGCCGCTGCCGAAACGCGAAATGTTCTATGTTAAAAGCATCCAGTTGTTTTATTCAACAAAGGATTAGTGAGATTTTGTGTAAAAAATACATTGTTGTAAATAACATTACATACTCACGTGATCTTTTATAACAGCATATTTTTTATTTATATTTTAATGGATATTAGCATTAGAACTACAACAAACTGGCTTTTTTCTGGTTCTGTTCTGGCTCCTCCTTGCAGGGCACCAGAGCTACTCTCCCACGCTAAGGAAAACAATCAGAAAGCAATATAGTGATGCCACGGGCTCATATAATACCAGTTTGAAAAAGTACTTTTACTTTGTTTCGATGAGTGAGTGACACAACAAACCCTTGCCTTAAAGAACTTCTACCTGCTCCGTATACACGCTATATTTAAAAAAACATTGTTGTTGTCATTACTTTTATGGTCATGGTATCACAGTTTTAAAGTGGGTAGGCGGAAAAGATTGTGATAATTCACCGACCCGACTGTCTCAATTACGTGAATTATCATAATTGATAGTAAAAATTTAATAACGATTTTATAGTCTGAAGGCAGCAGAAATAGCGTAATTCTATGTTTATACATTTTGTTACTGTACCTAGGATTATGATGCATAATAAATAATCGATAACTGATATTAAATAATCTACTTTATATTAAATTTTGCCGTAATTAGCGCTAATCATAATGAATTAATGGCCTAATGTGTTACCACTAATTATGATGCATTGGCCGTCAATATTGTTTAGGATCATATTTTAATTTTACATTATATTTCATACTAAAACTATTCATCCATATTTAACTGTTTTTTTTATAAAGTGTTCAACGGAGCTGTTGTGTCGCCTATATGGTAAGGGAACACCGCTGCCTATGGAAAACCGCGCCATAGTTTAAACATTAGTTGTGTTGCCAGCTTTATACGCCGGTTAACCGGCATTTTTAAGGACCTCCAATATCCTTACTCACTCAGCGAAATGTAGTAGAATTCTCGTTACAAGTAAAACTACCATTTCACGCTGAGTATTCTGTGAACCCGCGGTATCACTTCTGACTAGCCAGCTCTCCCACTAAACTAATTTATTATTATTATTTATTATTATTATATTATGTAGTACATTTGAAAGCTACCGTAAATTATCTTCAAGAAAGAGCCTTACTCTTAACTCTAATCTTATTCGTAACTCTTTCTTAATAAAATTTCTCAGACCATAAACCCAAGTAATGCTCCATTTATAATTCATTAAAATTTATATCTGTTACACAATCGCACTGGCAACTGAACGTGTTGAAAATCTAAACTCAACAAGGCTCAGTTCACTGTAAAATAAAACTAGAAATATATTTTCACGCTCCGTGGACGAATTTTAACAACACTCCAGCCGCAAAGCGGACTTTAAACTTTGTTCCGGAGAGGTCTAGCAAAAAATCTAGAAGCATGTGTCGCTCGCAGACCACAACTTGGTGATATTCTTTACTGGACTTAGGAGTTCTTGTTGGTTCGTGTTTTTGCGTCGCAGCTGCAGTCTGACATTACATAAATGTAATGTGGACATTTCTAAGTCTGAATTTATTTATTCACTCTTACCGGACTCAGTACTTAAATAACATATATTTCTATGGTAACTTTAGCTGTTTATTTGGAATTAAATGAAAGTTAAGTTAAAGTTAAACAATATAACGTTACCCGCAGAGGCATTATCAAGTCAAAATGACTTGGGGATCTTTAAAAAAAAGCGTATTTATACCTCAAAGGCCGGTAATGCATCCGTGACTCTGCAGTAGTAGATATTAGAGGTGTTCATGGCTGGAGTATTGCTTATCCCAGGTGGACCTCCAGCTTTAAATTCAAAGCATCTGACAAATAATATATACCTATAGTCTGAAAAGACGCTGCTAATTCTGGGTTTGTTCCATTTACATTTAACGAAGTCTATTTAGGTCTGTGTTTACTTAGTTTATCCTGCTTTTAAAACAAAAATCAAGATAATTTAGTTATTTATTTAAATTGAATAAAAGTTAAATTACATAGAATATTATACACATATATATTGTCCGAATGTGCATTGCTGAATCTGGATTTGTTATGCTATTAATGGAATCAATGGTCACATATACATATATATACGCTCACGTCAGCTAGTAAATTTAAATTTAAATAAATAAAAATACAAAGAGACATAAATAAATATATTATGCGATTGGGCGTTATTAAATCTCGGTTTGTTTATTATGATTTTTATAGAATCATTCAAACATAAATACTTTCAAAATACTGTAGCTAGATTATTAAAATTAACAAAACAATTGGACCTGGCAGACCGAGCGGAGGTCCAAACTTGCATAACCATTTTATATGTTCAGAAAATCAAGCAGAATTTTTAAAAATATAAAAGCAATATTGGAGAAAATAATTAAATTGCATCGAAATCCTTGCAACAAAAGATAAATGTTGAGTGAATTTATTTCCAATAAACTTTGTCTGTGGATTCTATCAAGTATTGGATTAAAGTGTAATTGTTTTTTGTTAAGAGATTATCATTTGTCACAGATTTAATAGTAACATTACATAAAAATAGTAAAATTTAATAGTAAAACTAGATATTACCCTTGAGAGAAAGGAATACTGAAATTTATGCTAACGCACTAATTGGGCCGGCTCGTTCGAAATGATACCACGGGCTCACAGAATACACAGCGTGAAACGGTATTTGTACTGCATTTTGAAGAATGAGTGAGGATATAGTAGGCCATTAAAAGTACCGCTTAAGCGGCGTGCCAGCAATACAACCAATTCGCGGACTGTGGCGTGACTCATACGATAGAGGGAGCCCACCTGCTCCGTTGTCCGCTATAGCATAAAAAACACAAGCCTTAGTATTCATAAACGTAACTTTACTTTGAAAATATTTTAAATATTCTATCCCATTCTTATTGATGTGCATTGTACAAAAATGAGACAAAATACTATGTTTTTAACATATATTTTTTTGTATTATGCGGAACGGCCGACTCGTCTGAAGTGATACAACGGGCTTACAGAATACTAGCGTTAGACGATAATTATATCGATTCGCTGAGTGAGTGAGGATATCAGAGGCCTTTAAAAATGCCGCTTAAGCGGCGTAAAAAGCCGGCAACCCAACCAATGCGCAAATGTGGCGTGGTTTTCCATGGGCAGCGGTGTTCTCTTACTATATCAGATACCTATCTGCTCTGTTGTCCGTTATATCATAAAAATATTATTTAAATGTATTTAGTTTATGTAGTAAATAAATGTAAATTCGTAATACGAATAGTTTGGTGGTTATTTATACTCAATAGCCTTTATGAGTTTTTACCACGCGACACAAAAGCAAGGATAACTAAGGCTTTTCGGGTCGTAAATTTCGTTATTTTTAATCGGATCTTTGTTGTTCCAGCTCTCCGCTACACTGATTGCACTGTTGTCGATTCACGTTGTTGATGAAGGCCACGCCGTAAACCCAAGTAAGTATATTTGTTTACATTTCAAATATTTCTTTCAAATAATTTCAGACAAGGGACATCTCTCTTGAGCTAAAAAAAAATTACGAGAGAAAAGATAAAGAAAGATAAAAGTTATCTTCAACCATAATAATGTACGCTTTAAATTGTTTCAATTCCTCGTAGCATTGAGTTATACGCATCCAACTGGATGCAGTGACCTAATTGAGGATCTACTTATCCCAAAAAAACCGGTCATGCAACCGTGACCCTGCAATGGCTGAGAGCGTCCACATTCTAGGTTGAGCTTCAGATTTCTTGTCCCTAATAGCTTCTATTAAACGAGGCACGTACACAGTTATATATCTTATTCTGTGAAACATGTCACCATTTTAGGTGCTTTCGTCACTAGGCGAAGTCTGTAACTTTGTTTTCGAAGGCATATATTGTATTTCTGTCTATGAGTATCTTTATATGATATGAATTGAAGCATTTGTCTAAATTTTGTTTTGCTGAGCTACTTGTAATTTGTCAATAATTTCTATGGTGAATACAAACCTTTCAAACCTTAAATGTGGAATTATATTTAGAGGAACCTTCATTTACCTGTTAAAATTCATTTGTAAAAGTATTACAATAGAAAAAGTTAATATTAAAACATAAAATATGATAATTTTTCCCAATCTTTTACAGACAAACATTTAATTTCTACTTTTTACTACAGTATAATAGGATAAGCTCTTATTCACATACCTAAAATTTATTTTTTACTATTTCCAATTATTACGTTGAATTATTATCAGTAACTATTTTGTAGCAAAAGATACATTGTAGTTACTGTACCTGTTAAAGAAACTAATTAAGTAATAAAATAAAAAATTACATTTACATAATTCAGTTACCATCAAAACCTTATGAAATAAAATTTTATATTTTAATAACAGTGATTTAAAGTTAATATATTTATTACTTTAAAAACATCTTACTTATATAATTCAGTCTTACTGAAATATATTATTCATCCAATATTATGGCTGTACAAATATTATGTATAGAATGGATAGGCAGTACTGTAACGTACTGATCACAGTTCACCCACGTTTACTATGGATCTATTAAGTTAAAATCTATTTCATATTAATAGTTTAATTAAATCGTTGATAGGTTCTTTTGTATAAGCGTGATTACTGAAATACTATTCTGATACTATTTCTTTTATTGAAATCGTGAGTCCCTAAGTCGTATTACTTTCAAATTCCCTTTGCTGATAGCTGAGTCCAAAGAGGAGAAGTGTGCGGCATAAAAAGTCTTAAAAAATGCTCAGTTGTGCAAAGACAGACATCTAGGCCATACGGATGAAACTTTACATTCTTTTTATTTTATTCTATAGCAGTGGTTGTGTTGTCGGCTTTAACGCCGCTTTGGCGGCACTTTTAAGGGCCTCGGATATCCTCACAGAATATGCGAAACACAGTCCAAGCACAGTTTCACGCTGAGTATTTTGTGATCCGTGGTATCACTTCGGACGAGCCGGTCCAATTAGTGTGTCAGCATATGATTCAGCATGGCTCTCCCTCGCCTCTCTATCTCCTCTGCTTTTATGTTCCATGATGATACACTGCAGAGTTGGTATTCCTTAATTGGTTTCTATATTTTTAATAACACAGATAATGATCTAAAGTTTATATACATATACATTTTTAGTTGTATATACATATTTTTATATTTCTACAATTATTAACTCTTACGACATTAATATTATTTGTATTATAACCGGGACGTAATTGGTTACGGGTTCGTTCACTGATCTGAATATAATTTATTATTTGTCAATTTTATTAGTTCGGGTGGGCTTGACTGCCAAATTTATTAACAATGTCTTACACGTGAAAGAGACAGGCTAAATCATAATATGTTGACACACTATTTGAACCAGGTTGTCCAGAGTAATACCAAGGGCTCACAGCATTTCAAATGTGTGCTGCTGTATATGTATGACGAACCGCTTAAGCGGCGCAAAAAGACAGCCAGCCACACATCACTCATAATCATCAAGAAATGTATTATTTAGTGTTTATAAGTTATGTGTCTTATTTAAGTTTATACATCAGTTTATCGTGTAAAAATTAAGTCAAGCATGAATCAAATTATCCTTGAAAGCCTTAAATGAATACTTAACGAGTTAATTAATACATCAATACACTTATGTATACTTGAGATTTCGGAGAATATTATGTATATATGATATAATCAAATGCGAATGTGAATATTCATCGCGTGGATTGGAGATTATTAAGCCCGGGCTAAGTTAGGGAATGTCGATATTAACCTATTATAGATGGAACTAATAGTTGAGAATGGCAAATTTCTAACCGTTCTAATAAAAATTTATTGAACCTTCGAGAATACTCTGTGCTTTTAGGGTTTTAGACACTTGTGATGTTCGACATACTAAGAGTTTATGATATTCTGTAATATTACTATATTCTTATATGGAACTGTGTGATAAATAAATAAATATAAATTATGTGATACGGATATTTATAATTCAAGTTTGTTTAGTATTTATGAATTTATTTTAAGCATAGTTTTTGTTCCATATTGGTCAATGGGAACAGGAAGTTACCCTTAGTTAAGATAGAAGACAAAATTTCATCTGTATCACTTGGATATTTGTCGTTCTACAACTGAGCGTTGTTATGGCAATTTGTGCCACGCACCACCACTCTGTGGAATTAGCTGCATGCAGAGAAATATCCAAACCAATACTACTTGGGAAACTTTAGTAAAAGAGCGTACCTAAAAGGCCGTCAATGCACCCGTGGCCCTGCTATGTGTGAGGTTGTCAATGAGTGGAGAGCATACAGTTCATTTGCTACCGTTAAATAATAATTAATACAGACAGCTTTTGTCCATGGAAAAAAGCTGCGTAGACAAAAATTCAAGGCTTACTCAACTAAAGGCACAAAACCTATTTAATTTTATAGCCTAATTAATTATTATATATATATATATATTTATAACCTATTTAAGTAAATACACTTACTTATTCTTTAATAAAACGCTAATAAGAAACCCAAGATTTAAAAAATTACCCTAAAAAATTCCTAACATTTCGTTCGCTGGGATTATTATTGATTATAGAATATTATTATAGAAAAAAATATATTTTTGGAGAACATATAATTATTTACAAAAAAAATTGCTACAGTATGTGTTAAATTGTAATAATAACTTCGGAATAAGGTGTTTTTAAAATTTATTTTTATTAAAAAATATCCAAATGCCTTGTATTTGACTGAATAAGCCAGAAACTCGGAGACCCATAAAAATGCTGCTAAAGGAGGGTAAAACGCCGGCAAGACAACCAATGCGCGGACTGCCGGGTGGTTGTCTATGGCCTGTGCTGTTCTATTACCATATAACTTTTTGTCCTTTAAATGTTTATGATGGGATGATATCAATCCGTAATATAAACAGATTATACGTCGGGTAAAGCATCAAGTAAAATTTTAATAAAAGAACCGAAACAACGATGCTCAGATTATAACAGTGTAGACCAAAGGAACGCATTACACGGCCGACGTTCATAATTTATTTGTAGCGAAGCACTCTCGGTTATTAGAAACTTTTGGATTTATGTCGAGTGTATGTTTTTAAAAATCATTTCAAAGGAAACATTTTCAGTTTTAGATAAGTTTACTATGATTTAAAAAGAAGTTTTATTTGTGTATATCTCTTAGCTAATTAGTTTAGTTATGACTTTTGATTTAAACTTAAACATTGAACAATAGAAACGACATTTCGTAGACCAATATTACTTTCCGTTGGTAAATCTATCATGATACATGATATATTGAATACCTATATACAAATTACTTAGACATCCTTCCTTCATAAGATTTAAAATGAAATATCTCAATGTGAAATAATTTCATATCTTCAATGATTATTGTAATAAAATAATTTAAAGTCTAGACGTTAGTATTGTAAAGAAATATTTATTATTAAGTGATATCAAGATAGCCACATTAATTTTTTACAATAATGTTAATTGGTGTCTTACGCTCTGTCAACTTACTTTTAAATCAGTGAATAAGACATTAGCTGGATTACGTCTTCGAAGTATATAAATGATACGCAGCTCCAAATGTGGAAGTCCTTTATTCATTTGTAAACCTAGTAGTTAACCGTAGCGAGCACTGCACTGTTACCGCCGGGTTTGACTAGAGGCTAGACTAGAGGGGAGGTCTTCCTCTGGCCCTCCTGTCTCGCTCCCACACTGCTGGGTCAAATGCGGTGCTGCTAATGCCGTGCTGCTACAAGACGTTAATTTGTTTTACTTTATGTTAATTCAATACATTGTTCAGTGATATTTTATGAAAATCTATTAACCTACTTTAAAAATTAAAATTAATAAGTAATTATTATTTGATATGATTTAAAATAAATAAAATCTAAAATTTACTGCCGATATAATAAGAAAAGTTTATTTTTTTGTTTTTTAATCTAGTATTTCATTATGACATTTAACTTCACATTAAAATACTCAATTCATTATTATATATTATTACTGTATACTATATGTTAATAGTAATAAAATTATTCTTAAAGACTTTTATCATTACAAATCTGAAAGAGAAATATATATCATATTTTTTTTTGAGAGCCTTGTGTTATTTGTAGAGTAATGGTTTTAAATGATTACCATGAAGCGAGAGGTATCAGGTTCGAATCTCGGTTCGCACAATTATAAAACAAAATTTAATTTATAATTTATTCGGTCCTAATAATATCGCACCCATAGCAGAGCTATGCTGAAGCATACGCTGACAAACTAATTGGACCGGCTCGTCCAAAGCTATAACTGTCCGGACCGGGATTCGAACCCGATACCTCTCGCTTCATGGTAGACCTATTAAACCATTTTTTATATAGTAACGGTGGCAAACGAGCAGGAGGCTCACCTGGGACAAGCGGTCCTCAGCCCTTAGACACCCACACCCCTTATAGAGCCGCGGGTGCTTTGCCGGCCTTTAGGAAAAATGTACGAGGTCGAGAGCCTCTCAAAAAGTCTAGATTATTAAAGACATATTAATAAATAATGTGCAATTATTTATGTTTTAAGATGTTTTATTTATTAAATATCATATTTAGAATTGTAACTATTATATTAATAATTAATAAGACTTCATTTCTTTCATTCAAAACTTAATTTTCAGAGAAAAACGATTGTATTTTGATTTTAATCAACCTATTAGGTATTAAAATATTATAATAAAAACATATGTACTCTGTAACATAAAATCTCTACATAATATAAATCTTTTGAACTTAAATTCGTAATCTAGACACGTCAAATTGTCCCCAAATACCTCAAGTACCACACCCACTTCTTAGCACATCAGTCGCAATTTTTTCTTCATATGTGTCGAGTAATGTAATTAAATAGAATTACTAACTCATATATTTCATACATAGTGCATACGTATTCCAAAATCAACTCTAGAAGCACTGAATTTATTTAATATGCCGATCGAACAGTGCCGGAAATTGTGTCGGCTTGATCTGGGTCTAACCGACCATGCTCAGCGCAGCGTTGATTCTGTTTTGAAATTGGAGCGAACTAATCGTTTAAATATAGAAGATACTCTGTATTTAAGTAAAAGAACTAGATAATACCTTATATAACATCTAGCCAACCCATAAACGTTGTTTTGCCAAATAAATTATGAAATGTACATATATTGTCGTGGGCTTTTTTCAAGCAATACATCTGTTCTCTAGAGCTTACTCATACATATCTCATCGTAAAGGCAGGCTTCTTTCGATCGTTATTTCTTAGAAATTGCAAATCATACACCACGAAAAAGCTTATTTTATAGCCTTTACAAATAACGTCGATTCCTTTTTATCATCATCATTTCAGCTGTAGAACGTCCATTGCTGGACATAGCCCTCTCCTTTGGAGTTTCAGGCATACCTGTCGGCGGTGATTTGCATCCAGCGTTTGCCCGCGACCTTTATAAGGTCGTCTTTCCACCATGTGGGTGGAGGTTCTACGCTGTGTTTGCTGGTCCGTGGTTTCCACTCGTCCATCTTCTCTTCGTGCAATGTGGCTTGCCCATTGCCACTTTAGCTTGCTAATTTTGCGGGCTATCTACGGATCTCCTTATTTCTACTTATATCACGTAAAGAAACTCCGAGCATAGCTCTCTCCATAGCTTGTTCAGGAATCCTGAGCTTTGAGATGAGGTTGATGGTGAGAGACTGATTCCTATTGGTAAAATAATTTTCAAGAATGGTTCAGTAGATCTAGAGATTACTCCCTGCAACATCAAAAACATAAAATCTTTCCCTCTCTATAATGTAAGTATAAATAAAATTGTACTTCTTAATCTTAATCTGGGCGCTCTCGCTGTCAATTAACGAAATGTCATGTTTGGAATGATGAGTGATCCTAAAATATAATGGCGATTAAATATTAAAAACTTATGTTAAATTATTATATATATGAGAGGGGTTACTATTAGAATTCCGTTTCTTTATTCTCAAATTAAATTAATTTTTAGATTTAAGTGAAAGTTCTGTTATACAAATAAATACAATTTACTTTATTTTCATTGAAAAAAATTGATGTTTATTTCTGCATCCTGAACTTAGTTTTAAATTAGTGGTCTTTATATTATTAAAACCTATATTTTTATAGAATTTAGAGTAATTAACAATCGCAGAGGCGCAAAAGCCGAGAGTCTTTGTCCTAGGTCGTAATGAAATAAATATGTAAGATGCAAGTTGCTTAGGAATTCTGCAGGGCAAACTTATTTAGGTGTAAATTTATGTTTTAACAGCTCAAGGTTGTAAAGGAGAACAGCATCCGCTCGGAATGTTATATTAAGCGATCGTGTAACGTAACTTTTGTCAGTATTAATTAATGCAGAAACTTAAAGGTTTAATTAAAAAGATACAAAATTTCACCCGTATCAGATAGATGAATGTCGTTCCAAAACTGAATATTATTCATTTAGTACCAGACACAATCAGTCTAACCAATATAATATGAGGACTTTCAAAATAGTGTACCTATCCGTTAAAGGCTGGCAACGCATCCGCGGGCCACCTACTGGGCAGTGAATGTCCATGGGCAGTGAATAACATATTCCAGAGGAACCACCTCGTTGTTTATCTCTCGTTTTGTATTAAAACGCGACATTAGAAGAACAATTTGTCTGTATATGAATCTAAATTATTACAGCAGGTCAGTTTTGAGTTGCAAAATTTGGGCGTACTTGTGTCAAAGTACAACCAAACAGTTTCTGATAGTAGTTTATCTTAGCCAGGGATCCCCAAACTATTTCAGACACGGATCCCTAGAAACCCAAGTATAGTTTTCACGGATCCTTTTATAAAATAAACAGTAAAAAAAATCAAAGCAGGTATAGATTTTGGTTATTATTATCATTTATATATGATCCAAAAATCAAAGCGCAGACCTCCATACATATTAGATATACTTGAAGACTTCTGGTAGTCTGCAGACCACAGTTCTGGAAACACTGATCTAATTTATAGAAAATAATGTATTAAAATGAAAAATAAATATAAGTTTATAAGATAGTGCTTTTATATTATTATAGATTACTTGCCCCGACTGACTTTCTGTTAAAAGTTATTGGCCTTTTATTGTTATGATTTAAAAAAAAATAGTATCTATGTATTTTCCGCGCAATTTTTACGATTATCTTTAATATCTTCCTTGAGCGTTTAAAAAATTATAGCTAACAGAAATCGCCTGGCCTTTCTCGAGTTTTCCATTAAGCAACAAATTTATGGATTAATTTTTATTGCTGTAGATTTATTACTATATAATATAGATTTCACTTGCGTAATTGAGTCCTCCAAGGAATTCTTTGAACAATAATAAGTTTAAAGCAATGTCTGCAGAAAGGGGCGTATTATGTTTTTAATTTAACAAAATGTCTGAAGATAGTCGAAATTCTTCATGAAGCTTACTAATTTCGTCAATATTTAATTTATTAAGAGAATTTAGAAATTTTATGATGGGACCAAAGATGGTTATGTCTTAATTAAATTATTTTAATTTAATATGAACAAGAGCTAGTTTTTGTCATTTCAATATTTGCGGAGATACAAAGGTATATGTGTGAGTACTGTTTGTGCAGAAGTGTATGTAATGTTCATTTTAAATGTATTTATAACCGTGAATAGTTTAATTGATAAGGTGCAACAAATGTTGAAAACATTATTTTTTCACAATTAATTAACTGTTTTTAAAAATAGATACCAAATGAATCTGTTTACAGTATTTACTCGCTTTTATTGCAAAAACAAAGCATTACGTTTGTAATACCAATATATATTGTAACCAATAATAATAATCAATAATATATTGTAACCTTTTCCAAAGGATCAAAGGTGTTATATTAAATGACTGGGAATTATTATTTGAACCACAGCATCTCAATATATTTTATTATGTAAAGCCTTTTTATTTTTTAGATCATTTTAAAGTTGATTAAAGTTTCCAAATAAATGTTTATTTTATGGAATAACGGACAATGGAGCAGGTTGGTTTCCGATATGGTAGGAGAAAACCGCCGCCCATGAACAACCGAGCCACAGTCAGCGCATTGGTTGTGTTGCCGGCTTTATACGCCTTTATACTTTAAACTATTTAGGGCCTCTGATATCCTCACTCACTCAGAGAAACACAGTAGAAGCATCGTTTCAAGTACAACTACCTTTCCAGGCTGAGTATAATTCTGTGAGTATGTTTTTGAAACTTATGTGTCACTTGAAGTGACCTGTATAAACTGCCGAAAAGAAACAATTTTTGTGGCATCATAAATATTATCAGACCACAACGATTTACGTAATAAATTAATTTGTTTTTTTTTTTTTGGTTTAGTGACATTTTTATTTCACAAAGATCACTTAGAAATTATATTTGTCATTATGGTAATACAAGGTTAATGAAGGTGTTTGTGATTATGTCATCAATATTTTCAGGTTGTTCGTGCATCCAATTCACGGCTGAGGCGGGCGGCGCGTCCAGCGGCACCTTCAGCAGCCCAGACTTTCCTCAAACTTACACACGCGCCCTCTGCTTGCTCTACACCTTCATTGCAGAACCACATCAAATAGTTGAAATCGTTTTCAGCGAGTTTTATGTTTACAAAGATCAAACAGAGTGAGTTTTTTTAATAATTTTTATTAAATATTAAGAACATAAACGACCTTCCGACAGGTATGCACGAAGGTCCGAAGGGGAGGCCTATGTCCATCAGCAGTGAACGACCTAGAGCTGAAATGATGATGCTAAAGAACACTTAGATAATATTATGATTAGAGATGATATTATAGTAAATAAAACATTGCGAGTCTCGCAGCCGGTCGAACGGTTTGACGTTGGCCGGGCGAGTTACTTAAAACTGTATCCCCTGTGAGAGAGCCATACAAAAGCAAATAAAAAGTCAGTTATTAGATCCACACTTCCAGAGTGAAACCATGAAAGTACCATATCCTCCATATCGCTGACTGATTGACAGTACCATATCCTTACCACAAAATACCATTGAAGCGGCGTATAAAGCCGGCACCACAACCAAAGCGCGGATTGAATGGTTGTCAATAGGCAGCATATCACTTTCCAACAGAGTTACAGCCTGCACCTTTATCTTAACTTTAAAATGACACGCAAAACAGACATAATTTAAATGACTTTGTATATATAAGTTAAATAGATAGAAATAAGTTACACTTTATTCAAACATGTTGTTTGATTGAAGCGTTCGCTGCCAGTCATTTATTCTGCACCTAATTCTAATATAAATGAATCCTACTTAGGAGGCGCGTTACAACTTTATCGTAGTCTGATGAATAGGTAAGGTTGAAGTGTAATTTATCTTCGGCATTGGCGCAAAAAGTTAATCATTGGCATGACATGCCGTCGAACTCCGATACTGCTGAGATTGCACAAGTTAGCCGTTCTCACTGATTACTTATGTTATTAATTAATATACCAACTTCGGACTAGACTGACGCATGTTAATGACTCTCTTAGAAATATTAGTATAAGTATTCATATGCACTGAAAGTTATTTTTAAGAAAATATATTTTTTTATAAAATAGCTGGCAACGTATAGCGAGTCTCCTCAATGATAAGAGACCCGCCATTCTCGCTTTTTTTGTGTTGCTGGCCTTTTACGCCGCTTCAACGGTATAATTTTTGAGAGCCAGCATTATCATCATTCAGTGTAACATAAAAAACTGTTTTACGCTAGTATTCTGTGAGCCCGTGGTATCCCGTGGTACTTCAGACGTATATTACTATTATATTACATTTACTTCTACACTTCCTATGCAAGGTTTTCCCATAGGTGTGAAAGTATGAAGACACTGGCCCGACCACTGGCAAAACCTTAAAAAATAAAAAAATATTTTTATTTTTTAAGGGCTTCGGTATCGAACCCGATAGCTTTCGTTTCGTGTTAGGCTTATAGGATCACTTAGCTTCGAGGTTTGAATTAAAAATTAAAATTAAAACGAAATTTGAACATAATTCCCGACATTAAATTAACAATCAAGATATTCTGAGTGCTAAACATCATTATGAAAGTTTTATAAATTGCTTGGCCTTGTGTTAAAATAGATACAAAAGAGATTTTGACGTAAACATAGGGTAAACAGTATGATTTTCATAAATTTCTCTTTGTACTTGAATAATGTTTATCCGGTAGAGTAAAGTCAAAAACAACAATTGTTTATTGATATAGAATCACTTACCTAATTGCTTGTTAAGCAGATTTAAGTTTCTTAAAGTAACAAACAACTTTTGTCCTCAGAAGAAAACAT
The DNA here is from genome assembly GCA_018230265.1 of Delias oraia. Lineage (NCBI taxonomy): Eukaryota > Metazoa > Arthropoda > Insecta > Lepidoptera > Pieridae > Delias > Delias oraia. The sequence continues at coordinate 43,923 of DWCF01000072.1, read as the reverse complement.
GTCCTGTAATACTATAATAAATTCAATCTTAAATATAGACTATTCTTTCTATATATAAATATCATTGCCGTTTCTTCTGCACTGAGACTTTGGAAATGGCGTAAACTTAATTATTTTTTGATTTTTTAAAGTCATTTTTTGACGATAATTATCAAGTAATTGTGAGAAAAATAAATTAGTTTTTGATTTTTTTTAAGATCGAAATAATAATCAAAATATTTTTTTAAGGTCTGAAAAAAATAATTCCAAAAATAAATACAATTTATGAATAAAATAAGATTAATTAAGGCATAATCAATAGAAATTCAAATTATTAAAAGAAGTATTAGGTTATCTGAAAACTCAGCACATACACTAGATTATTTATATTTTTTAAATAAAAATTGTGGTAAATGAGCAGGAGGCTCACTCAGAATAACCAGTCTTCCGTCCATGGACATACCCAGCCATGGCAAGGCCACGGGTTCGTTAATTTCTTAATTTTTATGGTGAAAAATGTGATGGTAATACAATATTTCAGCACGATAATATAGTGAACCTTAAGCCTTTACTCACTGAATCAGTATATTTTTTTACGCTGATGCTCAGTGAGGTCAAGGTATCAATCTAGACAGGCTGCTCCGAATATTCCGTTATCATATACTTCACCGCTACCCTTTAATGGATGGACAAACTTAAAACACTCGCTCTGAGACTATAAAGTCCCCGTGCCTTTGAATACAGCGTATCAATTCCAATCTAACTGCGTATCGATAGTGGTACTCATGGCGTCGTGTTAGCTTGAAAGATCCAGCCACGGAGCTATTAATTATGCAACAAAGATTTCTTGGACTTGTAGGTCAACGAGTTTTCTTTCTATTCATTTGCCGGTCATTTGGCAATGAAATCGAGTGAATATATTCAATGGAGTTTTTTCCTTTGTTGAAGTATTTTGCAACAAAAAATCAACCGTATCAGAGTTCTATTCTTCAGCTACAACTTTATTTGAACAATATATAGTCTACGCTAACTTATTTTTAGTTTGTTGTTCAGAAATGTACAAAAGGGCCATTATAATTTTTAACTGGTGGGCGTAAACAAAATATCTACACACATTCTATTATTTATATTCACATCTATTGTACACATCGATTGAAAAGTTATCTATAGAATTCCAAGTTTCAATTAAGTCATATATAAATAATTTATCGTGACAGATTCTAAATTATTAAAAAGTATAATGATAAGCAGTGTTCCAACTTTCTTTATTAATTATTCCATTAGTTTGGCGTGCTGTAGTATCTGTCTATGTATGGTATAGCGGACAAATGAACAGAAGGGTCAGAAGGGTCTATATGGTAAGAAAACACCGTCCATGGACAACAGAATCTCAGTCCGCGCCTTGGTTGTGTCACCGGCTTTTTCGTTGGCATAATTTCAAGGGCTTTCGATATCTTCACTCACTCAGCGAAACATGGTACAAGTACCTTTTCATGCTGAGCTTTCTGTGATATCACTTCGGACGAGGCGACTCAATTAGTGCGTCAGCATAGCCCTCCCATGTGTGTGATAGTGTTAAGACACTTGCCAGACCACTGCCTAGCCCTTCCAAAGACTGAATAAATTATAAATTTAATTATTTTATCCTATTATTGAAAAAAATATATTTTCACTGTCTATATTTTCTAATTTGGAATAAGATTGTTACCATGACACTGCATAATAATATGTAGGCTGTCTTCGTGTACGAGTTTGAGCCTTAAACATCAAGAAAGCCGAGTGTCATGGATTAAATTTGTACCGTACCGTTGAGACGCGTTAACTCGATGGCATATTTTTATCCTTGATTATTTATACACGAGATTTCAGGGCGAAATCTTAACATAAGAAAATTGGAGAAAATATCTTGAATTGGTAACAATACCATTTTATAAAATTGTACATTCACAGATGATAGATTATTCTTATAGAAAATATTATAGTTTTTTTTATTTTAAAATGGAAAATGGACTTGATTTTAAGACATCCGCCTAAAAGCTAACATATCTTTTTTTAAATTTTATTCTATAGTAGACAAGGGAGTAGAGCCACCTATATAGTAAGAGAACACCCGATATCCTCACTCAGCGAAACACAGTAGAAGCACCGATTCACGCTGAGTATTCTGTGAGCCCGTGGTATCACTTCGGACGAGCCGGCCCAATTAGTGCGTCAGCATATGCTTCAGCATTGCTCTCCCATGGGCGAGGAGTAATCATCCTAAGCTGTGTAACATGTCTATTATACTATTGGATAATTTATGCTGTACTAGCTGATCATAAATTTCTTACCACCGTGAAATGAAATAAAACGCGTTTAAGAAATTTTCAACATTGTGTATAAATAATTATTACCAAATTATATCAAAGTCAAAAAACTGACTTTCATAAAGTCTTAAAAAAGACTGCTACTTAACACATAACCACATAGCTTTTTATGATTTTTTTTTAAAATACAAAAACAGTTTGTTTAATAATACGCTTTGATGCGAGAAGTACAGTCGAGAAACTCTGCTGGATTTATTTTTTTAATGTTTACATTAGTAAATGTAGCGATTAACATTCAAATGCCAAGCGAAAAGATTGCTGAATAACTCTTGTAGTAGTTAAACCTATGTTATCTGTTTATCAATGTAGTTTATAATTGATATTTACTTAGTGATAGTTCTTTAACTTTACTTTGTAATTTGTGAATTTTCATGATATAGTGGACAAAGTAGCTAGGTCTCCTGTATTGTAAGAGAAAACTGCCGCCCAAAGACAATTTTGCCCAAAGCCCATGCATTGATTGTGTTGCCGGCTTTTTTGCGCCGGCATTAAGCTTAAGCGGCATTTTTCAGGGCGTCCGATATCCTCAATAATCAGTGAAACACAGTACAAAAGTACAAGTACCATTTCACGCTGAGAATTCAATTCGTAGTGTTACTGTGTTCGTTGTATCACTTCGGACGAACCGGTTCAATTAGTGCATCGGCATATGCTCTAGTATGTCTCTCCTATAGGCAAAAGTATACAAGTACGATTTCCTTGAAATGAGTAATGAAACTTTGTAATAAAATATAATAATAAATAATAAAATACAATTAAAAATGTATTAAAATAAACTTTGGAAATAATCACGACAGTGGATAAATTAATCGTGAACAGATAGACTAGTGCATACTTTTGTAATACGAATGTTATGTTGTTTAGGGTTTTATTTAGTTTTTGCTATGCAAATCCCTCTGAAGCTAAATGGCGAAAAAATCCTTTGGGTAGGATTTTTCGCAACCCGAATATACCCTTGAGATTTAATAGTTTTCCCTGATTTTCAACACTCGTTAAACTTTATATTGTTGGGGATGCTTTAGGACAATCACATTAATTTTACAAGTTATGCTTAATCTGTTTTTATAATACAGTGTTTACACTCGATTTTGTTCACTTGAGTATAAAACTATTGCTTATATAGCCATTTTTTTTAAGAAACGGTAGCACAAGTAACAGAAAACTCACCAAAGATTAGCGGTTCTCCGTGCACACGCCTTTTTCTATCCTCATAATGTTATTCATAATGGAAGAGCACAAAAAGTCCTATAAGTTCAAAGTAGGTGCAGATCAAGAGACTTGCTTGATATAAATCAACAAATAAACTATAATAATATCTAAGCATTTAGTAAAATTCTTAATTTGTCGGAATAATAATACAAGATTCTTATTAAGATATAAGACATTAAAATTCTTCGTACATTCATATCAATAAGAAGTAACTTAATATTAAAAGGATACAAAAATCCGAATTGCCTGTTAAACAGAACGTTAAATATTTAACGCTGAAATAAGTATGTTTTAAAATAAAATTCTCAATTCATTTCACGTAGATATATTGCTTTAAGAGGATTCACATTCGTTGGATATGTTACATGTAATTTTATTTCTCTTAAAACTAGATTTATATACTCTAAAATTTATCTTTTATTTTTAATTTATGATTTTATGAAAACTATACATCGAATTATAAATGAATATGTTAAAAAACGCAAATGATTTAAACTCGAATATTATATTGGAGGTAACGGGCAGGCTCTTTGATAATAAAAGACCATCGTCGCCCATGGACAACGGTATTTATGTGCTAGAATCAGCAGGAAAGATAACCAAAGTAATCATAGTCAATACAAATACCGTTTCACGTTGAGTATTCTGTGAGTCCGTGCTATTACTTCGGACTTCGTGTGCGACAGTATCAAGACAATCACTCGGCCACTTTCAAACCTTACCAGAGATCGAATAAATTATAAATTAAATTATAACTGTCTGAACTTAGTTTAGAATCAGATACATTTCGCTTCAAGGTAAGCTTACAAAACCAGTGAGCTACTAGGCTCTTACACTTATTTCTGTGTTTTGAACTAAAAAGCAAGGATTGATCAAATATACGTAAAATAATGTCTAATAAAGAAGAAAATTTTTATATAAACTCATAAAATACAACCATTTTTGGCCAAAGTATAGAAACTCTAAGTAAAATAAAGAAAAACAGGCTTAAATCATATGACTAATAAAAGTTGGTGCAGCTGACGCGAGCCCAATCACTCCAATAAAAACAATGCACGATATATGAGCGAAGTAATATTGCAACGAAATACTGAATTCTATTCGGAGAATATGGAAATAGATTACCAAAAGATACATCGCTTTTGGATTTTCTTTTATAACCGCTGCCATTACAGTGATTTCAAAAAGTTTTCCGTTTTATATTTCATATTTTTTATTTTTTTAAGTCTTTAAGACTATCACGAAGCGAGAGGTATCGTATTCAATCAACCCTCTGAATAAACATTTACAATTTATTCGATCTTGACAGTAGCTGGGCCAGTGTTTAAACATTGTCTTGCGCGTGGAAGAGCCATGCTGAAGCATATATTGTCGCACTAATTGGGCTTTACCGCTTAAGCGGTGACGAGAGCCGGCAACACAACCAGAGGTCGTATTTTGGCACAGTTGTCCATGGCCAGCGCTGATATCTTATCATATAAGAGACACGCTTAAATGAAAAATATTTCCAATAAATACTACATATATTATAAACATTCTATATATTTTATAAATATCAATTTTTTTTATGATATATGGTAGGAGATCACCACTTTCCATGGAGCATGTGAAAATTCCAGAGACCGAATAAATTATGAAATGGTATCGCTTCATGGTACGCTTTTTAAAAACTATTAAGCTACGAGGCTCTCAAAATGTATTGAATTGTGTCTCTCTGTGTGTGTCTATTTGTATATGCCTATATTTATGTGTGTTTGTTTGATGTAGAGAGAGCACCCATATAAAGGAAACAATATTCTTTTCAATAAATAATATATTTCACCGTCTATGAATTCTTAGTTAAGTTGTACAGGTGTCCATACTACTCTGCCCCACAAGGGGTCGCTTAAGATATACAACTGCTTGCCCTAATTAGAGGTAAACAAATCATCCCGTAATTAACAAAGCACGTTAACCATTAATTATCGTTAACCATTCAGTGCGTCCCTTTATTTCATTTTTGTATCGTCATTCATTAGCTATCAATAAAAATAGCTAAATCACCGTTGAACGATAGGAAAAAGCCTTAATACATACAAAATCGAGTAATGTATCGAGGTAGAAAAATTTATTGCCACTGCATAATTCAATTTCCTGTTGTTTATACTGACATCTATCCGTCAGGACTTTCTTCTACAATATGTTGGAGTTACACTAGTTTTAAATATGTATCCTAGACGTTACTTTGTAACAAGATTCTACCTGTTTTATTAAGGTTTATTTAATCAATTGGAAGAAGCAAAATAAACATTGACAATATTGACAAATGCAATTAAGTAATTAATAGTTTTATTGATAGAATCTCCTGGCTCAGTGGTAAATTAAGTATACCGAGTTTGATCCCTGATTTGAATAAAATTTATAATTTATTTGGTATTTTAAGAGCTTTTTTGTAGTCGGATGAGTGTCTTACCGTTTCACCAGTGGGATTGCTGTGATGACACATTAATTTCGCCGGTTCGTCCGAAGTGGGTTCACAGAATATCAGCATGAAATAGTACTTGTACTGTGATTCACTGAGTGAGTGGAGCTAACGGAGGGCCTTAACGGTTATAACTTATGATATAAAATAGAAACGTAAAAAGTCGTTAACAGAACCAAAGCATGGTTTGTTGCGCGCTTGTCCATGGGCTGCGTTGATTTCTTTCAAAAGAGGAGACTGACCTACTTTGTTGTCTGTCATATAAAAAAAAAAAATTACATGAAAATATTTTGTTTTATTTTTTTTGGTGTAGCAGACATCGGAGCTGGTGGGTCTCCTATATGGTAAGAGAACACCGCCGCCCATCATCAACAGCGCCAGTCCGCAGTTGATGTTTTACGCCACTTAATTGTCATTTTTAAGGGCCTCCGATATCCTCACTCACCAAGCGAAACACAGTAGAAATACCGTTTCAAGGACAGCTACCATTTCATGCTGAATATTCTATAATCCCGTGGCATGACTTTAAATTATTATATTGTGAATGTTCTCATTTTTGAAGTAAATAAAAAGTTATATTTTCTAGAAGCACATACATTACAAAATAATGAATATCTCTTGCCACGGGCATCCATTACTTACTGAAGTTTGTAATGGGAACAATGTGTTTTGAGAATGCTGAAAACTCGAAATAATGACGATTTAACTTTTGTTTCACATTCAGTAACGTTCATTTATAATTAAGGCATTCTAACTGAATATCAGAGTCTATGTAAAGATAAAGTTCTAGTATTATGCCTGTATTAGGTATTCTTAATCCCATTTTATGAAAAAGGTTTTTGTAACAGTCTTTCAAGTAATTGTTTATAAGTATACTTATTATTAAATATTTATGCTATAGCGGACAACTCAGCAGGTGAGTTTTCTATATGGTAAGAGAACACCGCCGCCCATGAACAACCGCGCCACAGTCCGCGCTTTGTTTATGTTGTCGGTTTTGACGCCGCTTAAGAAGCATTTTTAAGGGCCTCCGATATCCTCACTCACTCAGGAAATTACAATACAAGTACCGTTTCACTCAGAATGTTCTGTGAGCCCGTGGTATCATTTCGGACGAGCTGGCCCAATTGTATTGGTACGTCAGTTTATACTTCAACGTGGCTCTCCCATGCCTGTATAGATATTGTTAATTTCATTTTGTGACATTGTTTCAAATATTACTTTATAAGTATACAGGTTAAATGATGCAGTATATTTTTATACATAATATTAAATTATATTTAAATTCACTAAAGATCATATTTTTATTAAATACGGATACCTAAAGAGAACAAGACGTTCATGGATAGAATTTTACGGATAAGTTAGCTTTTATTTAAGGTTTTCAAGTCGTATTGGTTCAGTACCTGCAGGCCACCATGTTGAGGTGGTGCAGCGGCATAAAATGCCTTAAAACACGCCCAGTTGTGGAACGACAAATCGATTTTACAGAGAAGTAAGTTTATTCATTTGTAATTAATAGAAGGTTATTTGTATTAATAGAATTAATATATCGGTTTCTGTGAAGATATTTTAATAGGAAAATATTGAAAAATTTCACAATTTTTCTTGTATTATGTGCACAGTTAGCAGTTGCGTAATCATTATATAATAAATAAATAGATGGCCACAGATCATCCGCTCCAAAAGCAACCCTAGTACTGACTACGATCCTCGGATATCAGGGACCAACTTGGAGAGAGAGAGAGATAAAATAAAAAAGTATTGGCATCTTAAAACTTTAGGTTAACAATAGTACAAAGACCTCATTACCCAAAGGAGTCGTCCAATATAACCATTTGGTGGGTCATCTTTCAGACCGGCGACCCTTATAGGGTCCGAATTGAGTCTTTCAATAAAGGCACCATTGATTTCAATAACTGTAGTAACCGTTCATAATATATAGAGTTTATCTCTTACTCTGCAGAATTTATAGAGGTTTGCGATTTGTGGTTCAATTCTAAGGATCATTTTTTCTTACAGTATATATTATGTCCAACATCTACCAGAAAGAAATCCGTAAAATCTTATTACTATAAATATTTTCTTATTAATACAAATCACACTATCAAACAATATTAAGAAATAAACTGTCATAGCATCTTATCTTAGTTATCAAACTGTCTAAGTGTCTTTGTAAGTAATCTTATTCAATTACGCTTGTGCCTATTAAAAATCATTTGAAGAGACTTCTACCTAACTGTAAGTATTACTAAGTAAGTAATGTGTTTTGCTGAGTTTTAAGAATGTTGTTTTAAAATTATAGCGCTTATGCGGCGTAAAGCCAGCAACACAAACAATGTGCGGATTGAACGCAGTTGTCTATGGGCGGCGATGATCATAGAGGCCTCTTCTGTTACCCGCTATATAAAAAAATGCTGATATATAAATCCTTCTAACATTTTACTCTTTGCCTTCAAATCTCAATCAAGCTTCCGTTTCAAAGGCGTGACTTAAGGATCCTTTCAAAGCTGAAACCTGTAAAGATAAGAAACAATTTCCTGATCAATTGGACCTAAGCCGCATTCCGGAACAAAGCACAAAGGAGTACTTATTAAGTCTTTGTGGTGCAACTAAAGGAGTAATTATTTCAGTGCAAAGTAAGCTCTTAAGAGCACTGAACATTACAGGAACGTCTTATACGACGCTATGAACTCCTTGTATAGTTCACATTAATTAAGCTTTTGACATATTTTTGGTTCTATAGTCTCTTGCGGCTTTTATTTCGATACTAAAGATATTTAGTACCATATATAATAGCTTATTATTTTATCCAATTTAGTTCTACTAAATAGAAATTACAATAAGGATTAGATACAATTGCTGAAGAAAATTTTGATGGTCGTAACTTACCTCGGGTTTACAGAATACCAGTTAACAGTACTTGTACCGTGTTTCACTGAATAAGTGACTGACGGAAAAACCAAAGAGCGAATTGTATCGTTGTTGTCCATGGGTGGTAGTAAAGAATAATCACTTACCAATGATCCAGCGTATATAAGGCATTTTGTGCCGCGCGCCCTTAATCTGTGGAATCTACTGCCAGCAGAGGTATTTTAAACTAATACGTATTACGGACCTTCAATAAAAGAACCTTCCTATCCCGGAAAGGCTCGAATCACACCCGCGGTTATGCAAAGGCTAGGGGTGTCCATGGGAAGACCGGATATCTTAGGTCAGCCTTCTGCTCGTTTGACACCCTTGCCATAAATAAATGAAACACGAAGTTTTGATGGGCTAGGGCTAGTCGCATGTACAACGAAGCGTACCGTGGTGTGGTGTACCATAATTGACAATGTTAATCATACTTTTAATACTAGTGTGTCTAGTCTAAGACGAAATTTCATGTGATCTCTTTTTAAAAGTTGATTTAAAAGTTGAAGGTCTTAATTATTTTGCTCACTTTAATTTTATAATTTTTTCGATCTTTTTTTAATTTTATTATTTTTTCAGTATTCCATCATTAGATTATCTATCATTGTATTGATGTATTATGTACTAATATGTAATTACTTGTTGATATTGTGATCGCTCAAGATCGTAATAGGTGGGCGTCTTTGGGGGAGGCCTATGTCCAGCACTGGACTTGATAGGCTGATGATGATGATGATCTCTTAATTATCTTGTTTATTAGTGTAAACATTTAATTGACCTTCTCTTTTTATTAATTTGTATACTGTTAATCTATACTACCTGCAAATTTACCGGAAATTTAAAAATAAAATTTAAAAAATCTAACATGTAGTACAAGTGATGAAGAATGCATTAGTACTACTCTGTGATATTTATGAACTCTTCTAGCTTAAATGAATCTCTCGTATCAATTGTTGTGTTGAACGACTCCCAAATTCCCCGAGGTTATACACGACCGGAATGTGTCTAATTGAAATCTGCAGGCTCTGGTATATGCAGCTGCATACAAACGCAACTATTTATAACGTTATATTTCGCCTATACTAACATAATTTGACGTGGAAGGTTCTACTATATCTCATATATGAAATTCTTGTATCGCGGTGTTTACTGCCATATTTCTCATAAACGACAACTGATTTTTGAAATTTTGTATGCATATCAAATAGATCATTGAATCGCCTAACATCTAATGTTTTTATTTGGTTCAACATTGAAAGACATATTTAATCCAAAATTTTCAAGTTTCTGCAACTAACCACCATTTTGATTTTGGTAAGAGAACACCGTCACATATGAACAACCAAGCCACAGTCCGTGCATTGGCTGTGTTGACGGGTTTTTATGCCGCTAAGGGGCACTTATAAGGGCCTGCAATATCGTCACTCACTCTGCGAAACACAATACTAGTGGTATCACTATTAGTACATCAGCATATGCTTCAGCATGGCTCTCCCACGGGTCCTACAATATTAAGACACTCGACACCGACCACAAGCCCTTCTAGAGACCGAATAAATTTTAAATTATGCGGACCGTGATTCGAACTCATTACACTTTTAAAAATATTACGTTACGTTACATTTCTCAATAGCGATACAAGTTTTTTTTATAATGTTTGTGAGTATCATCTAGTTAACCATAAAATTTTATTAAAACATTTTATAAACTAAAAAAAATGAAAATAATAAAACCGTGCCTAAGTGTACTTAACAGTTTGAAGGGATTTATTACTACATATTATTACGGCTTATTACTTTTGAGGTGAGTAATAAACTATTAGGCGAATAACAACTTGGTAATAAAAAATATAATTTGGTAGCGATTAAATATTTTATCAATAATTATCAATAATATTATAATGAGCTACAAAACGTAAGATCTATAAAAAACTACAAAACGGCTGCTACTATAAGAAGGCAAATATATTAAACAGGGAAATTGAAATAATAGGCGAGGGTTTAAAAATAATAACTTGGCAGCTAATATTACCATTGGTATATCAAGCAACTATTGGCTTCCATATCATAATATTTTTCTATTAAGTTAGGTTAAGTTAGGTATCTCAGTTAATTTTATAAACAATCTTATTGTATAATTTATAATAGCCTATTTTCTACTTTAAATCCGCCGTCATGCAATCTCCTGACCATAAATTTTGTTGCTACACCAAAAATTCACTGCAAATTTAATTTTAATCAAAGATAGAACTCAATATAAAGATGCATCTTTATACTTAAAATTCTACTTCACTGTAGCTACCAGCCTATTATTTTTCCTATTCTTTTTATTTATTTTTAAAACACTAAGTTAGATTAGTTTGGCGCCGCGTTAAATTCACGCGTTAAATACTATTATTACAACAGAAATTCTGTAAGTAGTACGAGAAATTCCCTTGTGGATATCAATTTGTACTCGGAAATCCAGCATATCTCGGCATTCCGTAGCAGCTCACCCATTCATCATGTCGAGCGCTATCAGAATACTATTGTTTTAATGTGAAATGACATTTAATTGCGCGTCTTAAAGCTGAAATTCATTTGTTGGATGTATTAATCTTGTTTTAGAGTAATCTTTGGAAAATATTTCACCTTTGATCACACCATTAAATAATATATGTTCAAAAATATTAATGTTCTTTTAAACATGATAAATTTACAAGTTTTTCAGGTATCATAGTCCACATAAAGGTTTAGTACCTATATTTTATTAAATAGGGGAGGATAATTAGCAAAGGAGGCATTTTTCCTTGTGAGAGCCATGCTGAGGCATATTTTGATGCATTAATTGGTCCGGCTCATCCGAAGTGATACCACGGGCTCACAGAATACCCAACGTGAAATGGTACTTGTACTGTACTTCTGGGGCTTGGGCCCTAGTAAGAAAATTGATACAAGTAGCTCATTAATCATCATTTCAGCCGAAAGAAGTCCACTGCTAGACATAGGCCTCCCCCTTGGACTTCCATGAATACCTGTCGGAGACGACCTGCATCCAGCGTCTTCCGGCGACCTTTATAAGGTCGTCTGTCTACCTTGTGGGTGGACGTCCCACCACAATAAGGGAATACCGGAGAGCGGGCAGCTGCGTCCTTCGCGGACTATATAACTGTACTGCGATCGCCAACACGCCTGCCAAGCGTGGCGGTTATGGCAAACATCTTCCCAAATGACATTAAACAAAAATACCAGAACCCAGTCCCCGGCAGCTCATTAATAGTTCTAATCAATACGAAAATTTTAGCTCTATAATATATAGTAATTCCGGGTTATGCACATGGCTCCTAAAAATTATTAAAGGTACAGCGAGATTGCCAATTTCTCCTGAAACCTAACTGGTCGTATTTCATCACACCTAATTCCAATAGAGTCGGGTTCACTAGTGGACAAATGTTTTTCCTTTTGTATTTGCAAACTAAAAATTGATTTTTTATGAAATCAATCGACGTAGAAAAAATATTATATAAGCTTACAGCGCTTGACAAACTATCATTTAAAGACAATTTATTTTCCAATTGTACTTGCGTTCGAAAATTGATTTCTACACTGTTACATGGAACGACAAATTACATAGAGCTTGTGAAAAATAGAATTAGTAAAATATACATATAATAAAAAAAATAAAAAAAAGAGCGTACACCTTCCGTACAGCCGGCATCGCACCCGCGGCTCTGCAAGGGATGGGGGTATGCATGGGTGGAGGACCGCTTGCCCTAGGTGAGCCTCCTGCTCATTTGCAACCAGTGGTCTAAAATAAAATATTAAAAATTTTGTAAAAATGAATTTTTATTATATAATTAAAACTTAAATTAATAATACCTAATAATATTATACAATCTTTATATTTTTTTAAAATTATAATATAGTAATAAAGATTATTTAAAACAAAAACAAAAAACAAATAATTAAAATAGTAATAAGGATTTTAGGTAAATTATAAAGAATATTTTTCTACAGCGGAAATTATAGCTTGCTTTCAGCGGCATCTAAGCTTTTATATCAGAATATCAAAGAGGTTCAATCGGATATTAAATCGTACAAGGACTTAAATTACTGCTTTCCGAAATGCCGTACGTTTTTTGTCTGGAAAAAATCTTTTGTTCTTTTATTTAATTACAAAAGGAATGTCCCTCAAAGTTCTATTTTAGAATTAATTAATGAATTCCGCTAATTTTTTATATCATAAGTTCTAAATTTTATTTATACTTAAAGTATCTAAAAGTAAAAGATTTTTTAAAATTAATATCTAATCTGTAAAACTTATTCCAAAATTAAATTAACACTCATCGAAACACACTACAAGTACAGTTTCACCTTGAGTATTCTGTAAGCGAGTGCTATCACTTCGGACGAGCCGGCCCAATTGGTGCATCCACATATGCTTCAGCATGGCTCTCCTACGAAAATAATATATTTTAAACTAAACGTTTTATAAGAAATCAATGACAGGCGGTTTTTACTAGCACAAGATTTTGCCAGGCGAAGGGAAGCATAAGTGTACAAATTTCTAGTCTTACAAGAGTTCTATTACTCCGAGGGTTTACTGGCTCTTGGACCATTGACAGGACTAAAGGCGCGGTCAAGTTCAAATAAAGAAATATTAATTAATAATAATGCTCTAATCTATTCATAATCTATTCAATAACAACTAAGATCAAATTTTCTGCTTTGCATCAAATGTAATTACGGCCGAATACTAAAAATTAATAAGGTACCTTTTGTATGTACATAGTCCAATTGATCGTAGATAAATGAAAACGATAAATTCATGAATCAAAAATAGGGATGAAATGCATAAATCTCACTAATTATTCAAATATTACCAGAAATATAAAACGGTGTATTAAGTTAAACTTAGATTAAAGTGTGCTAATTAGATCAATCGTTCTAGTTATAATTAGTTTTTTTATGAAGACAAAAATAGGTGATCTTTCGCTCAGACACTCGCTTTTTTTGGGGCTGCGGGTGTATTACGAGCTTTACGGATGCCTATGCTTTTTTTTCAAGGCCCCTAAGTCGAATTAGTTCAGAAATGCCTCTGCAGGTAGCTGCCAAATGCATTAAAACGCTCAGTTGTGGAACGGCATTCTTATAATGCAACAGCAGAAAGATTTCATTATTTTGTTTATGGGAATATCATAGTCATAAACGGGTAATGTAACTTTTTTGACTACTCACGCCGCTAAAACTCCATTAGCAACTAGTAAAGATATGCCAAAGTTGTAAATGGAGTAGTTAACAACACCATTTTATTTAACACCTATTGCCATTATAACTACAATCGTTAAGCAAATGTACTTTGTTGCGAGTTCAAGGTCTTCACTTAGGAGTTCCTTGATTTATAATAAATATTGAATACAATTCTCAACTATTCCTTTGTTTTATCGCCAAAACCTACTAAAGAGCTTAGTGGCTGACCGGCCTTTATAAGCTACCGTGAAGCCATGGGTATCGGAATCGATCCCCGGTAAATAGAATTTATAATTTAATTTATTCGGTCTTTAGAAGGGCTTAACAAAGGCCGGGCGACCTTAACACTATCTTACCAGTAAGAGAGCTTTGCTGAACCATATTTTGACGCACTTATTTGACCGGTTCGAGGGTCTTACTGGATACCAGCGTAAAACAGTACTTTTTTATAGTATAGCGGATAACAGAGTAGGCGGGTCTCCTATATGGTAAGAGAACACCGCCACCCATGAACAACCGCGCCACAGTTTGCGCATTGGCTGTGTTGTCAGATTTTAATGCTGCTTTAGCGGCCTTCTTAATGGCCTGTGATATCCTCACTCGCTCTTTAAAACACACTACAAGTACCGTTTCACGCTGAATATTCTGTGAGCCCGTGGTATCATGTACCAATTAGTGTGTCAGCATATACTTCAGCATGGCTCTCCCATGGGTCAGTTTTAGTTGTAGGAATCTTTCTTCTTTTTTATCCTTCCTGACCTCTAGCACCATCACTTACGCAGTAATTTGTGACTTGTGATTTTTTTTATTGCGTGTCAATTCACGCTTGTTAAATTCAGACGCATGAACTGTATAATGTCGCTCTTTGTTTGTGAAGAATAAAGACAAATATCTTATTTGTCTCTGAGTAAAAAATAACATACATTAATGTATGCATAAAGCTTTGAAGATATTATTTATGTCGTTGGCGTGCTATGTATCTACTATGGTAGTAACATAGACATTTCTACAACGCCCACGGCAAGAAACTAATTAATGCAGTATCTAAAGAAAATTAGTTCTAGTTATTTCACTTAGTGTACTAGTTCGCTTTTAGAAAGGAATGGATATATTTTTATGCGTTCTAATTCAAAAAATCCGCGAATAAGGAAAAGATACGGTAAGAAATCTATATACAAAAATGAATATTTATTTAAAATGTATGTACGCGCATAACTTTTGAATGGCTGCATCAAAATTGACAACTCTTCTAACATTGTGTTAGTTATAAATAAAGACAAGATTTGTTCTAAAAACTTTTAATATTATATGTGTATGCATATATGTATATATTTCATGAATGGCTGAACCGATTTGGCTAAAAATTGATATATAGGTAGCTTAGAACAAGGAGAAAGACATAGAGTAAAAACCCGACTACAAAAATGGAGGGTATGTTTTTAATGTATAATTTGTTAGGGTTTCGTTGGACCCGGTTGGTGGCGTACTGGGCTGAACGACGTCTGCCAGGACTACTAGTTTTGAATAATAATAAAAATTGTGTAGGTATCGTAGTAAGAAAACAGATAGCAGATTAATAGTTTTGCATAGGGAGAAGTTTGGAAATCTCGTCGCAATTTCAGTTTCAACGGATATTTCAAGTTGAAATCCATCGTTTTGTACATGACTCCGCAAGTTTTGCAGCTCTCTGATATTTACGGCAATTAATATGCGCATAAGCTGGATTGAAAATATTTGGTGTTGGGTTTAATTTTCAAATTTTAAACGGTTTTTTATATTTCTTTCTATATAGGATACTCACCTGCTCCGTTGTCCGCTATAGAATAAAAAAAATTGCGGATAACAAAGAACGTCTCCTATATGGTAAGAGAACACCGCCGCCCATGGACAACACAGGATATTTAGCATATGCTAAAGCATGGCTCTCTCACGGGTCTAAACTATTTAATAATATATGATATAGTGATTCTAGAACTGAAAATTTAATCTTAAATATATTAGTATAAAAAATATACAAGGATTAAGAAAAAAAATTCAAAGTATTTATTAAAACATTTTTTAAAAAACTTTAACTACTTATTAAGATTATTTCATCAACATTGACAATATACAAATACATACTTCCTTTATGTGTTTGCACTTAAGAAACACGAAGCCTTAGTTAATAAATACTCGATTCAGTAACATTTCGGTTGTCGAGTGAAGTGCACCAAACCGTATCGCATAACTAAGTGTTTTGCAAGCACTAATTGAAATCGATACGTCCACAGTAGCTTTGTCTTGACGTATTGTATTTAATGGTGTGTACAGCTGTCCTAATTTATATTCCAGCTGCATTCCGGTGTACACTAGGAGGCTTGTCAAATATTTGCCATATCTATGTTAATATGCGGTAACATGAAATATCAATATTACCATAATAGCAATTGAATTTATACCATTTCAATGACTGTATCATATGTGTTTCACATGTGCTTCCGGAAGATTGTAATACCAGTTTGTAAGAACAGTTTTTCATGATAAAATTGTGCATAAAAAGCCGGTTATACAATCGTATGTAGCAGCCATTAGCTATCACCACCGACGATGTTCGGCAGTCTTCTTGTGCTAATATCGCGTAATTGGTCGTGTATCAGCGTAACTTATATCGCGTAAACGGCTGGCTACACAACTAACTCATGGTAGGTGGCACATATTTCACTTGCTCTGGCGATTTTTATCATTAAGGAGACATTACTGCCTCCTTACCCGTCATACAATAATAAAAAAGCAATATGTGGATTATGGCGTGATAACACGCTGGAAGGTAATACGCCTAACGCGTACGTGCTTTTTTTTATGAAAACGTAGACTTATTTAGAATAAGGTGTCTGCCCGTACACTCCCCCAACCCTTTATGGTTTGCAGATATGTTGCCGGCCTTTCAGAAACAGGTCTTTTATGAAGATAACTTAGCTGATTCCATAGACTGATGTTAGTCACCGAATTCCTTAAAAACGCTCAGTCGTAGAATCATTACCATTGATGTGATATTAAAGAAACACACAAAACAATATAAACAAAACTCAAAGCTGACGTGCTGAATATAAAATCGTGAACGTAATATAACTTTGAGCATTAAGTACATGCATGCAATTGTTTAACAAACTTGATGCACAACACAACGTGCACTGTACCTACATTGTCATAAAATTCACGTCAAACTTGAACGAAATGTGTTAGTGAAAAATATCCAACATAGTTGAAGCTCATATCTCATGTATAGCGTTTCCTGTTAGAAATCTAATAGTGTGGGTATTGCTGTAGTGTTTGCAATCGAGGCGACGATAGCTTGCATTCGATGCATATTAATGTGTTCCCCCCAAAATTGCCCCAATTTGCACACAACGTTCAACAAATAAAAAATTGTAACGAATTCCAACTTGGTATAAAATATTTCATCTGTTTTTGAGGTCCAATGTTGAAAGGCTTTGCATTGTTAACTGAAATCCTTGTAATATATATGTTGAGGACAATAAATTACTTAATAGAGGCAATAAGCACTGGAAAATGCCAGGACCCGTGCTCTCTCGAGGAGGTAAATCTGAGGGTATTCATTACGTATGGTCAATTTGGCTATTTTTTTTGTTTTGGCCAGGAAAAGGGTCTTATGTAAGAATATAAGGACGTTTTACGGAAAATTAGTAAATGAAGTAAACAATTTTTTCGTTTATAATATTAAAACCGTGGAAGAGACGAGCTGAAGCATATACAAACTCAAGTAATTGGGCCGGCTCGTTCGAAGTGATACCACGGGCTCATAGAATACTCCGATTGAAACGGTACTTGTACGGTGTGCCCTTAAAAGTGCCGCTTAAGTGGCGTAAAAATCCTGCGGGTGGGAAAGGGGCAGGTGGTTCTTCTATATGGTAAGAGAACACCAGGACAACAACAAGAGAAGTCAACATAATAGAGTACAAGTACTGTTTCACGCTGAGTATTTTGTGAGCCTGTGGAATTGTTAACTTTGATTTGTGAACTTCGGTTGAGCCGGTTCATTTTGTGCGTCAGCATAGGTTTATCATGGCTCTCCCACGGTTGCGACAGTGTTAAAATACTCGCCCGGCCATTGTCAAGCCCGTCCAAAGCTCGAATAAATTATAAATTAAATTATAATTCTTTGGACGCGGATTCCAAGCTGATACCTTCTACATGGTAGATTTATAAGACGTCTTAGCTCGTAGGTTAAAGTCTTTTAATCAAAATATTATTTAATTTTTAAATTAAAAATGACAATGTAATAAAACGTCTTTCGTTGCTATTCACCTGAGTGTTTTTGTTATTTTCTAAATGGAAATTCCAAGAATATCCCGAAATTCAATTACGATCAGAAGTATGTAAATAAAACGCCTCCGGATAAAATTCACGCTTCCTTAATTTTCAATTAAATCAATAACATTCTAGAGCATTCGACAGTCTCATTCCAAGTTTCTATGACAAAAAATTGTTAAGCTAGAGATAATTTAAGGTTATATCATATTTAAATACGAAAATATAAAAGGATTAAGTATTCCAATCTGAAAGCTAAGAAAACTCTATATGGGAAAGATATAGTTGCTTTATATAGATGACATAATATTTGCATTAAAATAAACGTAATATTAATGGCAAGATAGTGTTGTACCACAAGGTAGACAGACGACCTTATGAAGTTCGCCGTAAGACGCTGAATACAGGTCGCCTACGACAGCTATTCATCGAGGTCCAAGGGAGAGGCCTATGTCCAGCAGTGGACGTCTTACGGCTGAAATAATGATGATGAAACGTAATATAATTACAACTTCTATTAATAATAAAAGGAAAAAATATCGTTTTATAAGATATTTAACTCCAATATTTTGTCTTTAAATGATTTAAATGGTGTTGGATTTAAATTGAAGTATACTTACATATACTGGATTTCACACAATGAAATTACTACAAACCTATTATCCATACGACATTGATATTTATTCTTCTATGCATTATTTTAATAATAATTTTAATATTGCTTTTAACATAAGTTTATTTCACTCATAACGTTTTAAGATTTAACGTTATTTAAAATTTAACGGCGAATAAAGTTAGAAATATTTTTTTCTTTAGTATATAGTGTGATAGTTGTAATAGTTATAATATAGTGTGGTATATAAAATCATAAAAATATTTTTGAAGTACTTCGAGGATTGGAAAAAGTATTGGTAAAATGTATTATATCCTCACTCAATCAGTATTTTCGCTGGTTTCCTCTGATCGTTTTATATCATTTCAGTCAATATAAACTTTAGCGTAGCAAGGGTAAGGCGTATGTCCAGCAATGGACGTCCTACGGCTGAAATGATGATGACGATACTTCAGCGTGGCTTTCTTTCGGTTAAAACAGTATTAAGACACCAGGTCACTGTCAAGTACTTCCGTAAACCGAGCAATTGATAAATTAAATTATACATTTTTTAGACCAGGAATTGAAACCGATACCTCTCTCATCGTGTTAGGCTTAAGATCACTTAGCTACGACCACTTAACTAAGTCTTATTATAAATAAGTATTGTAATAACTTAATTATAATATATCCCGCTAACTATATATTATCTTATATTTAAAAATTATAATATCATTAAAAGTTTACCATTTCAAGTATCATTTAGTAAATAACGAATTGTAATTTAGAAAAATTGTTGGAAGAAGTTTTCAGTTTGAAGGATTTAGATGGGCGAAGAATGTCTTTGCATCGTCACATTTTGTTTAAAGTGCCACTTATTTCCGACATCGCAGACACGAATTTTTTTAATTTTTTTAAGTTAGAGTTATTAAAATTGTTTTTTTAATAATTTTACTTTCTAAGGCTAGAAACATTTAATATTTTTAAAGCGTTTCGTCTTTAAGATAATTTTTAGTGAAAATACTAACAGATATATAGTAAGAAACGAACATTCATAATTGTATCAATTACCGATCACCTAAATTACTCAAGGATCAAAATAAAAATAATACACAAAAGAGGTGATAAGAATGTATAAAATAATGATTGAAATATTAATTTCATTTTTATATTAAATAATTAGAAAAGGCTAAACTACATTCATAACTTCAACTGCCGTGGATCTAGAAGTACCCTTCTCTGCCGAGGGGTAAATCTGAGCGCCCGCCTCGAGTGGTTACTGAAGGTGGTCAAAAACTTAATTAAAAAATTAAAAAAAAATCACAAATCACATTGCACCCAACACACGTGGTTATGTCGTGTCTGTATATTTATAACAATCCTCTAATGGCCAGCAACGCACCTGCAGCCAAACTGCTTAAGGCATGGTGGACCACTTCATCATCATCATCATCAGCCTATTCAAGTCCACTGTTGGACATAGGCCATGGCGGACCGCTTAGCCTACATTAATTCCTGCCGATTTGTCTCTTCTTTAAAAAAATAATTTTAATTTGAAAACGTCTCATTAGTGGACAATTTATAATTTTTATTCTACAACTACCTCTGACGTTAAGGAGTTTTAACTAATTAAAAAACTACATTTCTGTATTGTTTTTATATTTCAAAGACGCATTCAGATGTATAAATGTATCTTCAGCGTGTTTTTATACAAGTTTAATAATTAAAACTTTATACATAAAAGCTTTGAACGTTCGCTTCTTATGCATTAGTATAATATAAAAAGCTCATTTGACCTAGAAATACTCATTTGATTCAGTAGGTTTTTTTTAAAAATATTATATGTTTGCAATCGAAACTAATATTTGAAAACTTAGATTTTGAGAACATATAAGTCTTGTATTTTTATGGTTGACGCGTGCTAGGCCGTCCGTATATGATTATGCTGTATTGTAATGAAACACTAGGATATATTAAAAGCACGTCTCTTTAATATCACGACAGATAAAATATTGATGTGTTGAACGCACAATCTCGTCGTCGAACGGTCTTGTAAGTTACCATGTTTGCCAGGTTCGATGGTTGAATGAAAAGGTATTGACAGTAACGATGCAAGTGTCTTGATGGGAGCTTTTTGGTTTTTTTAACGAATTAAATTAACCAAATTAACTAATTTGGTTCATTCAGACAGATTTACGCAACAGGATCATAGAGTACTAGCGTAGAACAACATTTGTTTCGATGTGGCCGGAAGACTACTAAGTAATACCGATTAAGCTGGTTAAAAAGCAGGCTACACAACCAAAGTGAATTTCAATTGCTGATCATGAGCGGTTGTGATTTCTTAACATCACGACAACTCCCCGTCCCGTTATCCGCTTTGTAATAAAACTTATACTTATAAGATGATAAACCGTCGTTCTTTCAATAAACCATTGTAAGATGACACTAATGTCTGTTCCTTGAAAATATGACTTTCAGATTTAAGTCTCAGATTTTCGCTGAAGTTCTTTTAAGAGATGGCTGTTATCTTTAGTGATAAACGATATTGGAAAACAGTTTCTTATAAGTACAAACTTTTGCAAATTCGAAACTTTTTCGAAGAATATATTGTGTTTTGAACTCGTAACCGTCCCACATTGAAGAAATAAAATGTCGTCTAGTATCTCTGTATCAAATTTCATTAAAATTAATGTAATAATTAATGTTGAAATCAATAAAACCAATGAAATAGTTCGCTAGTATTTTATTTTAAATCCGTAAATGAAATTATTTGTTCCCCGCAGATATTTCCGCAAGATCGGTTTACATAAAATACCAGATATTACGGACGAGTTTAAAATAACAGTTTTAATTACATTAAAATAACTTCGGGTGTGCTCTCTCGGTTCAGTAATTTATAGCCTAAGAGATGCCTATTTAGATTTTACAATTAATTTATATATAAGCTACTATATATACACTTATACTTTTGAATAATTGTAATATTCTATTATATTTTTAATTTATTAGATAATAGGAATTATTTCAAAGGGATAAGCTGATTTCCTGATACTAAATCACTGCCACGGACAACCACGCCACTATTCATGCTTTGATGTACCGCCGGATATAAATAGGTTTATTTCTTTTTTATAGTTTAGATATACATATATTTATTAATTATAATTCAAGATGGATTGCATTGGATGGATTGGATTGCGATTTAAGAGATTTTATAACTATAACGTGGACTAAAACCCAGTCATGTATTTGGAATTCTGTACCTAGGTATTTGATACCTCTTTAAAACGTAAAATTTATACAAATTTACGTACTCAATTTTAATTACTTTTCAAGGTGAACGTAATTACCGTTTCATAATTACTTTACTAAGAATGTTTAGTACAAAGTTATACTAATATGTCCATAATATCTTTCATATATTTACGTCTCATAGACTAGATGCATTTTGCTTCCGTATATCTCCGCATACCATCTTAATACTGTTAATGAGCGGTTATTGCGCCAAATTATGCAGATGAATTATAAAATACCTTCTATATTTCCCTTTTAGTGCATCTCTAATTGCTTTCGCACTGGGCCATTTTATGAAAACATTTTAAAATTTATATGTAAATTCTACATTTTTTAAAACTATTTTGTACCATGAAAATCTATGAAAAACAATTGTAAACAGTTGCAAAAGGAATATGCTATGTTTTTTTTAATATAGAAGATACTATTAAAGCTTTGACATCAATTTATTTCTATGACAATGCAACATATAACTACCTAAATTGTTATAAAAAATAATTCATTTCAAAGTACAAGGTTTCTTTCAAAATCCTAATAAAAAACAGTGTTTGTACTGTTTCACTAAGTGAGGAGATATCGGAGTCCCTTGAAATTATACCGCATAAGCGACATAAAAGGCCGGAAAAGCAACCATACACGTATTGCGGTGATATACCGGCTGAGTTTTTTTAACTATTCTTATATGTGGGCGTGGTTATGAAATATTCTTTTAGTTTTAAGATATTTAAGTGGCTAAGTAGTCCTATATGAAATGATCTTTGACTTCAGGCAGGTAAATAGAGCTATGTAGTTCTTTCCCATTTTAAATCTTTTATAATTCTTTTTCAGTTGCTCAAGAGGTGACTACATAAAGGTGTACTGGGAAGTGCAGGGCCCTGGGCCTCCTGGGGCCATCAATGAGAGATCGAGATGGGCGAAGCAGCTGTGTGGAACTCGTGATGATATCCCACCCGCCTTATACTCGCCAGGACAGTCATTGGTGCTGGAATTCCACACTGAAGCGAGACAGACTAATGCAACAGGCTTCTTGGGGAAATTCCGTTTTATCGATAAAGGTATTATAGATTATAGAAATTATACTGAATAGTATAAGAAAGTTTTAGATTTGAAATTTTATTATTATAGTACGAAAAATTAATCAAAGATAAAACTCCCGTGTCCTATTTCTAATTACTTTAATCTATTTTACACGTGTTTTCATAAATTCTAGTTCATCACTTATCAGATATTTCATATACATATATAGGTAACATTGTTAAATATCACAGGGTAATCTTGGGTAAAAAATAATCTGTTTTATATATTAATATAAAATGTTTTTAATAATTTTTTAGTGTTTTTTGATACGGATTCTTGCTGTCGGCTAGAACGGTCTCTATAGTTTACACGGGTGGAGAGTGTCTCGCAGACTCGCCGAGAAAATATATTTTCCATTCTAACGGCATAAGACTTGTTCACGTAAGGGCTTCTTTTGTGAGACTCGGACCTAGAGCCGTCGCTGGGCAACGATCAGTCTGATGAGTTGAACGGTATCTCACTGATGTTATATTGCGAACATAAATCGATCCCCGCCATCGGTTCCGGTGATAGCGGATTTTAGTATGAATCCTACACAGAACCCTACAGTTTCATTTGGATTTTTCCTCGCGGGAGATTAAAAGCTTCAAGTCTACTGTAATTGGATCGTTCGGGTCCTTTAGCATATGATTCCATTACTTGATTGTTTAAAAATATTCTTTCATTGATAAAAAAAACATAGATGGAAAAATATATACCTGATTTTTTTTGATCGGTAGGCAAACCAATAGGAAGCTTACCTGGATAAGTGATCTACTGCCTTCACGCCCATGCTGGATAACGGATACTAAACTGAGTTATTTTGGCCGTTTTTAAATGCAAATAAAACCTATTTTTAGAGTCCACATTCCAATTATAAAACGTTGGATTTAACTTAGAAATAGTTATTGCTAAACCAATTCAGCGATTCGTAATTATACAACAAATAGATTTACCGCATAAAATCTGATTGCGTTCAATTAATATTAGTCGTTAAAATATTAAATATATTCCCATTATGGGATCATCTAAATATTTATTATCTATTTAAACAATGTGGTATTGTTTTATTGCAATTTAACAAGTGTTTATTATATTTTTTATGAAAATCGAACAGGAGGCTCACCAGTCACCTAAGTGGTCTTCCGCCCATGGACACCCCCAGCCACTCTAGACCGTGTAGACCTCTAGAAATTATACCGCTCAAGCGATATGTTTCTCAGTGACATACCGCTAAGGCGGTTTTTACCTAAAGCAGCAACACAATCAAAGCACGAATTGTAGCATAGTTGTCTATGAGCGCTGGTGATCTCTTACTAAAGAGGAAACCCACCTGTTCCGTTGCCCATTATAGAATAAATAAATATAAAAATACTATTTTACTTATACACATATATTATTGACGCAATCAAATTTATAGTCTATACCATACCAAAGCGACGCAAATATTGACGAAAATAATGACGAATAAACTAATCAATTTTTAATTTATTTTCTATATCAAAAAACGTAGTCAAAATTCGAGGAAAATTAGCTGGGTTGTAAGATAGTACGGAAATTTTCAATATGAAATATTCCAGCTTCGCTATTATCGTTAAACCATGGCGCCAACTCTATGTTGGAGTGCTGAAACCTGATGATGTTGTAGAATAAATTGGCATTTGTTACAATTATAGCAATAACCATGAGTGTTGTAGGCGCACAACTTGGCCAAATGGGCCCATGCCAGATGCCTCGTTGCTGACTTGGCAACTTTCCTAAGGAAAATTTAGCTCCGTTTTTAACTTGAATAATCAATCGAAGAGACAGATGTTCGCTTTTATCGTTTTAAATTGTATTTTTTTAAGAGTTTCCTGCGCTAATAGGTTGAATTAGATACAGTACAAGTACGAAACAGTACTTGTACTTGCTCGTACTTGTACTGTATCTGATTTTTCATGTGTTCATTGATGTGTTCTTTTACCATATAGGAGACCCACCTGCTCCATTGTTCTTTATAGAATAAAGAATAACAAGATTTTTTAAAAGTAGAAAAAAAATAATGTATATCTATATATAATGTATGCTAGACACAACTTTTTGGTGATTTTAAAAGACCAGCAACGCATACGTAGCAGCTCTGCTGGAGCGAAAGGTATACTTAAAATTCGGCGGTGAACCGTTTGTCCTTGGTGATTCAGTTTAGCTATCGCATTTATATAGAAAATAAATCTGTAATCCATAGTTGAAAGATAAGATTGATTCAAGTCATGCGCGTTTATATTTTTATTTTTATAGTTTATATTTTGGATTTAAATATCATTTTGACGTTACACGCCACATATTATTAAATTTTCGCATTCCGTGCGTGCGGAAAGGCTATGAAACGTTATTAGTGGTACAGGCTTTATATTTTTTTCTAACCTTCGTGCCACTTTTGTTGCTAGAATTCGCTATTAATTGTCTTTTTTTATAGTTTAGCGAACAACGGAGCATGTGGGTCTCCTATATGGTAAGGGAACACTACCGCCCATGGATGACCGCACCATAGTCCGCGGATTGGTTGTATTGCCAGATTTTTACGCCACTCAATCGGAATTTTTAAGGGCATCCGATATCCTCACTCACTCAGAAAAACACAGCACAAGAACCGAAGCAAGTTGAGTATTCTGTTGGCCGTGGTATGATGACTTCGGGGGAGCCGGCTCAAGTAGTGCGTCCGCATATGCTTCAGGATGGCTCTCCCACGGGTGAGACAGTATTAAGACAATCGCCCGGCCACTGTCAAACTCTTCCAAAAACCGAATAAATTATAATTTATAATTGTCCGGACCGGGATTCGAACCTGATACCTCTGACTTCGTGGTAGATTTATTAAACCATTTAGCTACGAGGCTCTCATGTCTAAGGCTTTCCCAGTTTTCGTTTTCGTACTCTTCACCGGTAAAGGTTTTGTCCGTATTGTTCACTTCCACTGCCGACCAGCTTGGAAAAAGAGACATGGAGGTACCATGCCGAATGCTCTAAGGTTTATTTTATAGTGTTAGGGTCTAGACAGGTCTCATCATTGCAAATTGCAACCTCTATACCGTAATTTGTCCAAGTATTAAGTAATTATAATCTCCTAGTGCAATTTTATGTTATAACATCATTTATTTAATCTTGCCGTCATTTTAGCCATACAATCGGTACCGCCAAATAAATTCTAAATCCACACTTGAACTTTGTGACGAGCGCAATGCTAGCTAGAACGCCTACGATGAAACACAATTATGAATCGTTAGGGAGTCGAGGAGAATTATTTAGTTCGATTTATCCAACGGAGAGCCATGCTGACGCACTAATTGGGCCAGATCCCCCGAAGTGATACCACGGGCTCACAGAATGCTCAGCGTGAAGCGGTACTTTTACTGTGTTTCGCAGATTGAGTGAGGATATCGTAGGCCCTTAAAATGCCGCTTAACTTGTGTAAAAAGACGGCAACACAAGCAAAGCGCGGATGTCGCCGTGGTTGGTTATGGACGGCGATGTTTTCTTACCTCATTGTAGAACCACCTGCTCCGTTGTTTGCTATTCTATAAATAAAGATTTTTTTCTATTTAATAAATTCCAGTAATTCAATTGTTTCCATGGGAGAGTCATCCTGAAATATATGCTGACATATTAATAGGGACGACTCGGTCGAAGCGATACGGGCTCAAAGAATACTGCGTGAAATAGTACTTATACTGTATTTCGCTCAGTAACTGAGGCTATCGGTCTTTGAAATCGTACCACTCGAGCGGCGTAAAAAGTCGGCAACACAAAAAACGCACGAATTGTGGCGTAGTTGACCTTAGCCGGCGTATATTCCCTACTATAGAAGAGACCCGCCTGCTCCATTGCCCGATATACCGTAAAATTTCCTAAAGCACTTAGATCTACTTATTAAAGGTCCATTACATTTATTACAGTTATTTGAAACTATAAAACTCTCAACGAACTAGCCGACCAAAACCAAAGGTGATCGTTGAGATGTCTATAAATCTATCAAAGGGATTTTAGTGGCGTCAAGATGTGTTTGATGTTGGGCCCATATTGGTGTTGGGATTGAGGTCCCAGCTTATCTTAACACCCATCTTATTGCCGATCCATTTAAATACCTTGACATTAACTATAATAGAAGATCTATTACGTCTGCATAAAATTAGGACTAGGACTGCATAAATTAGCAAATTGCCTAAAACCATTACTATGATTCCATCTGTGTCTATATATACTAAAATATAAATGTTTATTAAAATTTTAATTTTAATTTATTTAAATATAAATTTATATTAAGACTAGAAGAAGCGGTAATTTATGGGGTAGTTATAAGAAACAAAATCATGTCAAGCACTAATT
The DNA here is from genome assembly GCA_018230265.1 of Delias oraia. NCBI lineage: Eukaryota > Metazoa > Arthropoda > Insecta > Lepidoptera > Pieridae > Delias > Delias oraia. Next base: position 16,152 of record DWCF01000072.1, on the reverse strand, counting down.
AAAACACAATTCGTTACATCTATATTTTCAGGTAGAGTATATTTTCCTGATGTAAATGCAATTACCGATTAATTTAATTAATAAGATGATGTCTCATATATGAGGACAATTTTTATTAACAAATTATATTATATTTTTATATTTATTTTTTAAAGTTTCTTGCCATTTAAACCTTTCAAATATTTCTAGATCAAAATTAGTCAAATGTGTTTTTAGTATTTTCGAGTTTTAGTGTGATGAATCTGTATTCCTTAATTTATATGGTAAACAATAGATTTTCTGACGCCTAGTAGAATTTTATGAATATCTATATAAAATAATTTTGAAAAAAATAAATTAATACATTTTAACGCAAATATTTCTGCTAAATTTATTATTAAAACTAAATATATGCCATTTAGAATACTCAATAGATTTTCTGACGTCTGGATAAGTTTTATAACTATTTTGAATGAGTTTTAAATTTTTTAAGCTTTATAAAATTTAACTGAAATATATCTTCTCCGTTTACTTATTAGGATTAAATGTATCCTTTGAAATTCGAGTAACAAATGACCCTAAAGTCAAATAGTTGCTTCCGCTTTGTCGGCTCCGGTAAGCATTTCACGTGTCAATGCACGTTTGATTTTATCTATCCTTTGTCTAAAGCACGTAAGCCGATAAAATGTCGATGGTAGAGGATCAAAGTCTGGCCTGTTGTGAAAATCTCGCTTCATATTACATTTGCTATTAAGTTTTTTGTAGGCGTTTCGTATTTTTTTCTTTTAATGACAGAACTAGCATAAATAATAAGTTCTAGCAATATTTACAAGTGAAAATAAAATAAATCATTACTTTTTTAACGTTTTGCTCTTACTTTTTGTTTTATAAAGTTTAATTTAAACGATTTAAAATTTTATTGAAGTATTTTAAGTATATAACTCCTGTCTATAAACTCCTGTCAAATAGTATTTAATTTATTTTACTCTTTTTTACTTGCTTTTTTATATTATAGCGGTGAACGGAGCAGGTGGGTCTCCTATATGGTAGGGGAACGCCGCCGCCCATCACTATTCACACTACAATCCACCCATTAGTTGTGTTAACGGCTTTTTACGCCGCTTCAGCGGATTTTTTAAGAGCCTCAGATATCCTCACTCTCTCAGCAAATCACAGTAATTTGAAATATAGCTACCGTATCACGCTGAGTATCCTGTGAGCCCGTGATATCACTACGTACGAGCCGGTCCAATTAGTGCATCCACTTATGCCTCAGCATTGCTTTCCCACGGGATATCCATCCCATGGGATATTTTATTAATCATCATACTATTTCATTTATTCATCATATTACAGCTACCACACAATTTATTTTTTAAGACTATCTCTTCATTACTATGTGTAATTCATATTACATTTACCCAATAATTAAAAACAAATAAAGATCGACAATAGTTTAATATATGTAATAAATTTTCCATAAACCACATCCAATGCCAAACACCACAAATTAAATGTCATGATTAAAGTATTCTCTGTGGATTTTCATAATTAGTAAATGAAATACAAAATTGGACAATACACTGGAGTCAACAGATTCAAATTAACTATTTTAAATATTGTTATAATATATCAGTTTTATAAGAATACTGTGTTCGAAACTAACTTTACTTAAATTAATAAGTGCAAAAGAGATCTTTTGAGTTAGGTCTTGTCTGTTCTAGCCTCGTGGTTGAGCGATTTTGTAATCTACCATGAACGATCCCTGATTGAATGAAATTTACATGTATGTAAATAAAATCACTTTAGTAGACTTCACAGAGTGTGATGATATTATAAGTATAATTTATTCGGCCTTTGAAAAGCCTTGACAGTGGCCGGAAAAGTATTTTGACACAGTTTAAATGTAGAAGGATCATGCTGAGACAGATGCTGATGCACTAATTGGCCTTGGTCTGAAGTGATACCACGGGCTCAGAGATAACTATCATGTTACAGTATTTATACAATGTTTCCCTGAGTTATTGAGGATCAGAGACTCCTGATATTATCAATCTCAAGAAGCGTAAAAAGCTGACAACTCAACCAATCTATGGTTTGTAGCGCAGTTAGAATCATCAGGGAGACCCACCTTTTCCGTTATAATAAAAAATATTGTTTGCATTTATATATATATATTTGCAAGGCAATTGGAAAACATTCACAACTTTTATCATATATATTTTTTTACTTTTTAATTTATTATACACAGTTTAAATGGTTTCTACCATTTTCCGACACTTCACGACTGAATTATTTTCAAAACTTCTTAAAAATATTAGGTACGAAAGCTGAAACATTTGTTTCGAATAAAGAAAATAGAATATCCCTGTTTCGTAAGAGCGAAATAATTTTATCGAAACAATAGTGGCCGAAGTACTTTCCATCTTAAAAAGTAAACCCAATTCCAACATTCCAAATCTTACGTTTTAAAAGTTGGAATATCTATAAAATCTTACCCAAGGGAAATCTTGTTAACTGAGCATTTTATAAGCACATTGTCTACCTTCCCTACTGACTTTCCTGAAATTTATATCAAATTTAACAGGACTTTTCTTACAATTTTCAACTGGAGAAATGCATCTTGTGGAATTTTAACAAGTAACACACCTTGCTCTTTTATAATCCACTGGAGTTGAGATAGGATACACCTTTAATACGGTTTTTTATGAAAATTGAAAGGCAAACTAACATGAGACTCATCTAGGCTAAGCGGGTCTCCATATTTCCTCCAGCAGTTGCCGAATCGCGGGTGCATTGCCGACCTCTGAGAGATAAATACCCTTTTTTTAAGGTCTCCAAGATATATTTATTTGTAAATATCTTTGTAGGCCAGGATTTCATAGTGGTGGTACGCGGATTAAAATTACTACGACAATGCCAAGACCCATCCAAACCCACTCGTGCGCCAATAGTGTAAAGTACATTTCCACCCCGATAAGACAGAGGCGCCCGACGCATCTGGATGATCGAATCACCCAAGAAGTCAAAGAGCTCTTAGCCTTCATAGGGGATAAAAAGAAATTAGATGGTAGGATTCTGTGTAGAGATCGCGTTAAAAACCGCCTCCGCCGGAAACGGAGGAGGGAACCGGTATATGTCGCAAAGTTCACTCCGGCTATCTTCCGACCAGCCACATAGTCGGCCAATGTTCCCGCGATGGCCCAAGCCGAGTTTCGTGTCTTGCAGGAGACGCCCTTGTGCTAGTCGCGACACAAACCCAATTTTCAAGCCCGTTTTTTTTTCAAGTCCGCGAGAAGCTGTGAAGGCCTTATGCCAACATCGTTTGTCATTTCTTAAAAAAAATCCGATCAAAATGCTTTTAAAAACGTCCAGTTGTGGAAAACCAAACATTGAGTTGGTATGGATGTAAATTAGTATTGTGCCTCGATGATCGATGATAACATTTACCTGAAGGTATTCATTGCAAGAACTCCCCAAATATGTACTATAGATAATTCCTACTTAAGAAACCAATATCTCTTCGGTCCGACTTACAATGTTTCACACTCAGACATAATTCCGAAAGCTCTTGTGCGACTTTCAAATACCTGAGACAGTATTCTGCCCACTGAGCAAGACTTATGCGATTGAGTATCTTTGTACAGTGATTAAATTGTAAGGTAAATAATTTGTTATAATAAAATTAGGGATTAATTTGCTTAACCTCACTAAATTTAATACTATCAACAATTTTTGAGCTATCAATATTTATAATTTCAAAAGACAGGATGCTAAATGTTTAAGGGTCTTCCCTTAGATATAAACATATTAAGATATATATATCTTAATATCTCAACATAGGTAGGTATGGTTTCAGTTAGAGTTAGTAATTTTTTTCTTTATAGTACTTATAGCAGAAACTCACCGCCGCCCATGAACAAACGCGCCACAGTCTACTTACTCACTCAGCGAAACACAGTACAAGTACCGTTTCTATATCACGACGAGTCGGCTCAATTATTGTGTTAGCATGGATCAAACACGGGTGTTTATTTTAAATTTTTGTATAATAATTGAAAAGATGATTTACAATTCTTAACATCTTAGATTCTTGATACTTAAATTTTTGAAAAATACGACATACCGCTTAAAACATGATTACATAATGTAAATTTAGTTAAAAAGGATAAGTGCGAAGTAAACTCGCGGTTAAACAATACGAATTGCAATTGCCACTTACAAATTATCCAGCAGTTGTTCCAAATCCGAGGTTTAACGAATTTCATTTAGACCAAAACCCCAAAACTGAGTTCAACCCAATTTTGCCAACCGTTCAATCCCAGTGTTTATGTAACCTAAACTAAAACTTGTGACAGCTACTCTCTATACGTGGATGTTTTAATACTGGATTCAATTTGGCTATTTACCACGCTTGCTTCCCTAATATACGATTAATTTTATTTTATGGATAGAAAATCTTTAATTCCTCAATATATATTTGAAAAGTGTTATTTTTATTATTTTATATACACAATGATCGTAATATTATCAAATTTTAAATTGAATAGTGTAATAATAGCTGAGTATTATTTTTATGGTATAGCGGATAACAGAGAAGGTGGGTCTCTTCTCCTGGTAAGAGAACACCTCCGTCCATGATACCCGCTTGTTTCGTTGACCGCTAATTATTATAACAAGAGTTTGGTTGCTTAGCTTAAAACTAGATGGCGCTGTATTAAATTTTCAATTATTTTTATTATAAACGGGCTTCTTATTTGAATTCAATAATTTCTTATTTCCTAACTTTCACTAATGACAACAATAGATTCGAACAAATTTAAAGACTTCTGAGTATACAAAGAATAACTAAAATCACTTAAAAATACAGTAAAATTGAGAAGAAAACCATAAATTAATTTTATTTAAATATTAATTTTATATTATAACAACTTTGTTCAGATTTTGTAATTTATGCGACATTTTCTTAAGCAATTATATATCTGCCTTTAAAATCTAGGCTAATTACGAAGCCTTATAATATTCAAAAGAAAAAGATACTTCTGTCTTGTAATTTAAAATTCTTAAAGTAAATCCGGAAATATAGAGAAAAAGTTTAGCTTTTTTGCTCTTTTAAAAATTCATTACACCTGTTATAAGTCAACTCGAGCGACTTGTCCTTTATTTTGTTCTATTTTTATTCTGTGTTTCTGTCTCTTTTATTATTTTATAAAGAGATATAAAATTTTATGACCAAATAGTCTTATTAAACTTAAATATATTTTTTTCGATATTAAGTAATAGATAGATAGACATAAAAATAGAAATTTTATATATATTTAATGAAAAATAAGTTTTTTAATGAAAATTGAGAGGCAAACTAGCAGGAGGCTGGTCTAGTATAATAGTTGTCCGCTTTAGAAAAAAAAATGAATAATAATATTTTACTTTGACTTTTAAGTATCTTTTTCCTGTTATTAGCAAATCCGTTACCAGCAAGCAGTGTTGAAGGTTCTAATTAATATACGTTACATTCCCATATAACAATTGTGTTCGAAGTTCAAAATTCTTAATGAGTTCCGCCTCTCCGAGCTACAAAGCGTTCACGTATCAGCGTATAGATTAGCAAGCAGGAAATTACGTACCAACTTAACGGCGAACCTCTATGAAAGAGTTAAGCTTTGTAATCGAGCAAAGTTCAAAATTGACAAGTAGATATCTCATATTAAAGTTTTTGAATGCGTATTGTATCTAAGACAGTTTATGCGGTACACGGTGGTACATGAGTGCCAGTAATACGAAGTACAGTAAACAAAAGAAATATTTAAGATTAAGGCCAAACAGGCACATCCTTCTTACTAATTCAGTTTTGTTTTACGTACCATTTTTATTATTTTATAGCGGACAACGGAGGTGGATCTCCTATATGGTAAGAGAATACCACCGGCCATGAACAACCGCGCTATAGTCCGCTCATTCATTGTGTTGGCGGCTTTTTACGCCGCGTAAGTGGCATTTTTTTGATATCCTCACTCACTCTGCAAACAGTAAAAACCATTTCACGCTGAGTAATCTGTGAGCCCGTATCACTTCGGACGTGCCGGCACATGCAACACATCAGTATCGTTCTCTGACGGAATTCCTTGACTTTTTTACAAAAAATCGAGAGACCAATAATAATCAAACATAGATTTATATCTAACTTGAAATACTTTTGCGTCGGTCAAAATGTAAATCTTAAATGTGAGGTGATTTTTTCGATTAAACTGTAAATATCTTATCGCGCGGGTTGAATATTTGAAATGCAAAACTTGAAGAACTATTTGAATGCAGTGCACTGGTGCTATGAGATTTTCAAACAAATATTAGCTACAATTGTCACATTATCATATAGATGGATACGCTTAAAGTTGGATTTTATACTAGAAAAGTGTTGTCAATTGAGTTTGAAAATCGGCTAAAGATTCATGGAAATTTTAATTTTTGAAAGCACTTTGAATTGATTTCAATAATACAAACAACAATAACTTTTCCACAGATTGTAGTATTTGAGAAAGTAACAGTTGTAATATCACTTTTTCAAGAACTTTCAGTATTAAACTCGGAAAGTTGATAGGAAAGTGACTGTGAATTTTATGCTTCATAGTTCATTTCATATATGATTTATGATCGTCATTTTCTTGCATTATATTAGCCTTTATACGAGACATTATCTTCATTTTTACTATATTTTTATGATATAGCGAGCAAAGGAGCAGGCGGATCTCAAATTTTACCATAGTGAAAGAACACCGCAGCCCATTAATAGCCACGCCACAATTTGCTTTTCTTTGTGTAGCCGGATTGTCTTTATTTGTGTAGCCTGATTTTAACATAAGCGATAAAGTTCAAAAGAGGCAGAGAGGTTCAAATTTTACCAATCCACCAAATCATATTTTATTTATCATAAGATTTCGCAATCACTTGATAATTGTCGTGATTTATTTACAATAGTTATTTATGTCAAAAATTTCTACTTATGATTAAGTTTCCACCGTTTCCAAAGCACTGGTGCAGAAGAAACGGCAACAAACCTCACCGTGGCGTTTTTTCAATGACGCAACTACCATACTTTATTAAGAGATTCAAATTATATCATTATATTAGTTTGACTGGCTTTTTTAGCGCACAGTATGAAAATTCTATAAAAATCGGTTTAATAGTTTAGTTCAAGGATTCCATTGCAGACAAAAGTAACAAGTAATTTATATAGATTATAATTTTAATAGAATTTAAAATTAAAATGTTACAAAAATTATTGGTATAAACGGTTTAATATAGGTAATAAGGTATAAACAGTTTTGACTCAATTTAATTACTCATTTTGAAACTTTTCATGAAAACCACTGTAAGTGTGTCGTTTCACATCAAATGCGGGTACGTCTCCAATCAACGTTGCTTTCTTTACAAAATTCTTCTCAAAGCAAACTATGGTCTTGTTTCCAAATGCAAATAGAGTCAGTGGAAAATATAGTTTATTACAGGCCGATAGGATTGTCTATCGAGTGATGGTATATTTTCAGTTAGCCTAGACAAATGTTTGTTAAGGATTCCCAACACCTGGAGCCGTGTTATACATCTCTGTCTGAAGATTACTTCAGCGTCAACGTTGACAATGATTGAATATATGGAAAAGTGGAATAATAAGTTTGTTATACGCATGCCTACAGAGTAATTTCCAAACCAATACGATTTGGGGGCCTTCAAAAAAAGCGTACCTAAAAGACCGGCTACGCATCCGCGGTCCTGCGAGCGCTGGGGGTATCCCGATACTCCGATACGATACTCCGATACCACGATACTCCTATCGCTTACCCTAGATGAGCCTCCAGTTTGTTTGCTACTGTTTCTATAAAATATTAGGTAAAATTAAATACAGCAAAACACAGTAGAAGCACCGTTTCAAGCACAACTACTATTTCACGCTAAGTATTCTCTTCGGTCCGCATATGCTTCAGCATAGCTCTCCCACGGGTGACATTAAGTGAAATTCCGATAAAATTAAGTGCTTATAATGTATATCTGGAACGCACTTGTTTAATATTCATTCGCAATAAAAAAATACCTACAGTTAAATGAATCTCCAGTTCTCAGTTGAAAAATATATTTCTAAGATTGTACCTACAAATATAACAATCGATGAAAAATATTACCACAGCTGTATATGAAAGAAACGTACTTGTAACTGAAACACGTTTCTCCTTTAAGATTAAAAATCAGTCGTGCTTTGTGTATTAACTTTTGGAATTACTTTTTTTTATATTTTTATATGCAATTTCTTAAAATACAACTAACATTAAAATATGCAATGGTTTTACTTTAACAAACTAATTAATTCCACCGGGAAACGAGTTTAGTAAAGAAGAACAAACGGGCAAACGGCTCTCGTAGGATAAGTTATATGGTGCCCATGGGCGTTAAAAATGCTTTTTTAATCATTTCGCTGAAACAATGGTCCACTAATGGTAAGAGATCCCCGCGATACGAACACTGCGACGCTTGGTCCGGCCGGCCATAATGTGTTGACGACTTTATACGTCACTTAAGCCATTTAATTTAGTTGGCCTACGGTATCCTTACTTATTCATTCACACACATTAGTTTCGTGGTTAAAAAAATAAAAAATAATCTGACAGTATTTAATAATATATTTTAGTTCTTTTGCAGCATCACCATTTGAAATGTGTTTAAATCGAATATTAACATATTGACGCAATAAATTTGAAAAAAATTAATTGAAACTTTTTGAAGAAAAATTATACATACAGTAATAGCTTAATTACTGTTTTTTGTGGGTCCTTTTTTAATTTTTTCAAGCTGAAAAGATAACGAGAAATATTAATTATATCATATATAAACTTAAATATTTAAGTTTTTAATGCCAAACCCTCTTTTCCATGACATATTATAAGCTCACGCGTACTCACCTCTTCTTTTAATTTTTTCAAATTCTCGTCAAACTTTTTCTGAATTTGTTTAGGGTCTAAGGCTTTATCTAAATCTTTTAATCCCTTCGAATCACCCGTAGAGTTTGTATCACGTTTTGTAATTTTGTGTTCCTGTAATAATTACAAATGAGAGCCTCGTAGCTATGTGGTTTTATAAGCCTACTACGAAAGAAGTGGTTTCGGATTCGAATCCTGGTTTGAACAAAAAAAATATAATATAATTTATTCGGTCTGTAGAAATGTTTGGCAGTTGCCGAACCAATAATGTCACACCCGTTGGAGAGCGATGCTGACGCACTAATTGGGACGGCTCGTCCGACGTTATACCTTAGACTCACAGATCTCAGCGTAAAACGGTACTTGTACTGTTTTTCGATGAGTGAGTGAGCATATCGAAGAGTGAGGCTCTTGAAATTATACCGCCTAAGCGATGTAAATGCCTGCAACACAACCAAAGCGCGGATTGGGCGGCGGCGGTGTTCTCTTACCATATAGGTGACCCACCTGCTCCGTTGCCCCCTATATAATAAAAAAATATAATTCATCTGTAGTCATTCTTTTTACGCCATTTATTCTATACAAAACTCAGAACAATTATTGTTTCACACTGGTATTCTTGCAGCCCGGATCATACCAGTCAAGTCATGCAGCAACAACGACAATATATGCTTTAGCATTGATGTCCCATATATAATGTACAATATATAGTACAGTAAATTGTACAGTACAGTACAATGTACAATATTAAATACTTGCACGGCAGAAGTGTTTATCTTCCAAAGATGGAATAAATTTATAAATTAAATAATTATAAATCGTATTTAAATCGGTACCTATAATACCACGGTAGCTTAAAATACCGATCAGACGCGATCAGACAACCACGCATCGGTTTCATTGCCTGCTTTTAAATTATAAATAGGCAAGTAACTTTTATCAATAATTTGGTTCGGTGGAAAAAAATTTTTCTCTTCATCATCATCATCATTTCAGCCGTAAGACGTCCACTGCTGGACATAGGCCTTTTTGCCTTTTTCTCCTACTCACTTTTATTTTCTTCATGTTGTCATCTATCTGTTTCTTAATGTTTTCAGGGTCCAATTTCTTTTTCAAGTCGTCCATCCCTTTGGATAAGTCCCGTTTCACAAAACCTTTGACCTGAAAAAAAATGTTGGTTAATCTAATACATATTACAGTAATGTTTGTTTTATTATAACGTTTTAATAACTTCTAATTACATTTTAACATATATTTTTCTTCTACTATGACAATAAATATATATAACATATTTATATATACAGTAATTATATGTATGCGATTTAAAAAGATATTCCTCTTTCTGTTGTTCGTGTGAAAATATATCGATGTTTAAATTCTTGGCCAAATATTAAATAAAATAATAAAGCCTAAAAATTAATCCCTAAAATTGTTACTACACGCTTAAGAAAGGATGTTAGTTTCAATTTTTTTTAAACGTTGTGAATCTGTTGAATAATTTTGGAAAATTTAGTATAAATATTGCAGTGAAACACATGCATAAAGTAGCAAATATTCTGTTTAGAAAGGGGTGTTCAGAGAGTTTATAAACACAGTCTTGGTGTAAGAAGAAATCTATACGTAAAAAAGAAAGTCGTGTTAGTTTTTATAACTCAAGAATGGCTTAACTAATTTGGCTACAAATTGGCGAAAACGTAGCTTAGAACAAGGAGAAGCACATAGGACTATTATATATATTTTATCCGAATACAAAAACGGAGGGTATTGTTTTTAGTATTTCTGTTTTTCGGGTTTAGTGGGCCAGTGGATTGCTGACGGTTCATAATTGGTTACCGAGTAGGATAATGTCTGCCGAATCCACTTGTTGAATATAAAAATATACTCACACATATCAGACACAGCGCCAAGCAGACGATGATAGTCACTTTCTTCATTTTGTGCGTCTTCAGTTGTCTGTTCCGAAAAAAACGTTGATAAGTAATAATAAATTATTTAACGCAACCGCTTTTTATACTAAAACTGTCTTTGTTTTTTATGGAAATCTATTAAAGAGTTATGATCGCCTCCCGGAATCATTTAAATACACTGATTCTAATAAGAAAATACATAGATTTCTATTAAATTATAAAATAGCGTTGAATATGTAAAATTATAAAATTTGTACAAGTATTTATATACAACGTGATAACGTAATTGTAATATTAAATGTATTTATATACAATGTAACAGAACTTGTAGTGTATTTTGTTAAGAGAATATCCAAGATCCTTGAAAATATAATAATGATTAAAGGGCGAAAAAACGCGGGCAGCACAACCAAATCGTAGGTTATGACGCGGTTGTTTCCTAAAACTTTATTGAAATACTAGACTTTTTACAATTGTCTATTCCATTTATTTTAATGATCATTATAATTTCGCTAATTTTAGAAGTACAAGGTTTGCAGTTTAATTATTTTAAATATTGAACAGTGTAAAAGTTTAATCTTTTAGAAAAAGGACCATATTAGCCTCTTTTGAAAATTTTTATTACTACTGTTAGAGATTATGAGATCTTAATAATTAAATTATCTTCCCTATTATTGTAAATATTTCAATATTTGAAATTCTAAGGTTATTTTTAACGCAGCTTAGATATAACATTTAAAATTAAGCTGGGAAAAATATTTGATTCTTTTAGTTTTTTAGTGCTACATATAAAAGATATTATAGTAATTCAGCATTGACATAAATATTTCTATGTTAATTTCACGGGTTTTGTTAAATTATTCTCAAGGTCTGTGACACGAGGTTGTTATTGGATTTTTGTTTTTTTTTATAGTTATAATGAAAGGGCATTTGCATATTCATCAGCTTAAAACCTTTTTGAAGTCTTCTTAATTACCTACTAATAATGAGTAATTATTATACTAGTCTTTTGGCCGTTTTCGTTTGAACATGAGTCACATTAAAAACAAAAAAAATGTATATATGTATGTAATAATGTAATGTGTATTTTTAATAAATTAGCTTCGTAGCTAATTAGTTTTATAATACTACCACGAAGAAAGAGATATCGGGGTTGAATCTGCACCGGAATAAAAATAAATTTATTCGGTCTTTGGAAGGGTTTGACAATGGCCGGGCGAATGTCTTAACATTGTCGATCCCGTGGGAAAGCCTACAGTCCTTGCATAGCCGCAAATGTATTGCCGGTCTATAAAGGATATATAAGTATCATCTGTTTTTGAAGGTTCCCAAGTTATATTTTCTTGGAAAAACCTCTACAGGAAGATGACCACTGAGTAGTGGTGCCTTAAACAACGCTGAGTTGTGGAACGACAAACATCGAGGGGATACGGAAGAAGCTTTATATTCTGCCTCGATATTCTTTGATGATATTCAGCTGCATGAAATCCACACAGCTTATTGTATTAAATTCATTTCATACTGAAATATACTATTTTTAATGGCATAAGAGTATGAAATATTTTGGAGAAGGATCGATATATTTCGTTTTTCAACCATCGTAAACCTTTTATGTATACACATAACTTGGGTCGATTAATATGGTGTTTGAACTTTCTCTCGTTGCAAAAAAACACCATTCAAATAATCTCTATGGCAAACAAACCTACTAAAAATTGTCTAGTGGTAATTTAATAATATAGCAGACAACGGAGCAGGCACTCCTATATAGTAAGAGAATACCGCCGTTCATGGACAACCGCTCCATATTCCGCGCATTAGTTGTGTTGCCGGCTTTTTACACCACTTAAGCAGTATTTTTAAGATCCTCCGATATCTTCACAAACTCAGCGAAACAGTACGAGTGCCGCTTCAAGTTGAGCATTCTTTGAGCCTGTGGTATCACTTCAGAGATAGCCGGCCCATTTGATTTTCTGATAAGTGCTTTCTTGATAAGAAAAAAAATCATTAAACGTGTAATTAAAGTCTTGGGTTAATATTTTTTACAAATTGTCTCTATCGAATTTAATTATCTTTTAAAACCTTACTTAAAATACTTTTACTATACTTTATTTACTATGTAAATGCATTGTTTATAATGTAAGTGTATGAAAAGTCTTAAATACACATATTGGACAGAGAATTCCCTCCACGTCAGATAACAAAAGTGACGTCTTTTAGTCCTAATTTGAATCGCAAACCGGTTATGTAAACTACCGTGACGTCACTGGTATTTTGTTTGATCACCGGTCTAAATGAAAATTAATTTTTAAATTATGGACGGTCTTTGGAAGGGCTTGACAGTGGCTGAGCGAGTACTATGATATTTTATTAGCCGTGGAAGAGTTATGCCAAAGAATATAATACATACATGATTCAGCTCGTACGGATTGATACCGCGGGCTCACAGAGTACCAGCATGTAATAAGTAATTATTCTGTCTTATGCTTAGTGATTAAGGCTGCCAGAGGCCCATTTATTTCATACTGTTTAAACCTATCCTGGAATTTTTTTTCCTGAGCACATTATAAGGTTCCCGCTAAGTTCAAATGTGTTATGGTACTAATAAGATTACGTAAGTAGAAGTGTTATGAAGGCATGTCTTTATTGAATATCTACTTGATTATTTATTGACTATTAAAAAGGTTGACAAGCCTTCTTAAACCGGTGCGTTTGTTCATAGGTGACGAGAAAATCTTACCTTTAGGAGACCGGCCTGCCACGTTATCCGCTATGTAAAACAAACAATAATCATACTTATGGGCCGCACTTTTATTTGAAATAAATAGATATATAGATTAATATGGATATCGTAGGCCATTAAAAGTAGCGTTTAAGCGGCGTAAAAAGCCGGCAACACAACGAATGCGCGGAGTGTGGCACGGTTGTTCATAGGCGGCGATTTTCTTTTACCATATAGGAGACCCTTCACCCCGTTGTCCGCTATAAAATAAAAAAAATCCACATCGTCGCTTGCAGTTTTAACTGAAAAATAGTTGTCAATATTTAATAACCATGTTGTCTGCCATTCGTTTAACTTATTCTAAAGGTCAGCTTTTATTACAAAGGAAAAAGTTTGAATGGGTATTTGTCCGAGAATATCCGTCCGGTCTAAGTTAGGTTAAAGGTTCCGTAAATCTGTCTGGGCCACGAAGGTTCACAGTGGATCAGCGCGGGCAGTAAGTCTGGCTTATCTGCACCCCTCTTGCATATTAAAGGCAGGTGCATACGACTCGGCGACCGACAAGAATACTTTATTGGGTGATAAAGGGAAACTGAAATTTATTTCTGTAACTTTGTACTTTACGCTTTCCGCCTTTTATGTACAGACCAAACAGGTTATAATACCATGATTTTAGTTTTTATTTATAAAAATTAATTTTATTTAACCTTAAATAATACAATTATTACTATAAGCACACCGTGCAGTGAAATTTGTTATGTTATAAACTAGGTTTTGAGTTTTGCGAGCCTCTTAGCACAATGGTTTTTAAAGCGAAAGGTATTGAATTCGAATCCCGGTCCGGAAAATTATTATAGTATATTAGATAAATTATATATATTGTACTGCTGCCTGTGGTCAGCCGTGCCAAAATCCGCGCTTTAGATGTGTTGATGGCTTTTTAGGCCGCTTGAGCGGTTAAATTTGACGGGCCTCAGATAGCATTACTAAGTAAAACACAGATTACATAAGTATATTTTTTAATGATATTATTCTGTGAGCCTATGGTCAACAAGCGGGTAGAACACAGGTAACAATCCATTTTCATTATACGGCAGACAATAGACCAGGCTTGGTAGTAAGAGAGCCACCACTCATTTACAACCACGCTAATGTTAGCGTTTTTGAATGCGTTACCAGCCTTTTTACGCCGCTAAATATATCTATAGCTAAATATAATAACCTTCGTTATTTTCTTTTAAAAAAGTACAAATCCACACTGGTGTTTTTAAGCACATAATATTGCACCGGACAAGTTGGTATAATGAGTGTGCTAAAACTAGCTTCAGTGTCGGTTTACCAGGAGAGAGACAGTATTAAAACACATGCGCAGGCATTTCGAATTTACTTATGGCGTCACATTAACTATCATCGAGTGTAATCACTGAAGAGCCTATATAACACCCGGCATTCGATCTTAAGTGTTCAAATATAGCCTAAAGATGCGGAAGCCACTGTACCATGATTTTAGTTTTTTTAATGAAATCAGGGAGACAAACGAGCAGGAGTAACTCCTTAGATAAGCGGCCTTCGTCCATAGACAGCCCCAGCATGCTAGACCGTGATTGCGTTGCCGGCCGTTTCGGGGTTTTTCGAAGGTCCTCTAATCGTATTGGTTTAGAAAAACTGCAGGCAGCTGATTTCATAGACTAGTGGTGAAGCTAAATGCCTTAATAGACCCTTAAATATGGAACGCTAAAGATGATAAGGATGAAACTTTGTCTTCTACCTCGAGGTTTGATGGTTAAATTCAGATAGATGTTGACACAGCAGTATTTAGTGGGTTGTGTAAGATATTAAACAAACTGAAGCATATGCGGACGCACTAAATGGGCTTGATCTTCCGAAGTGATCAGAATTGAAGTGACAGGATCACCGGAATGCTCAACGTGAAACGGTACTGTGTTTCACTTAGTGAGTGAGGCTGTCGGAGGCCCTTAACATGCCGCGTAAGCGGTGTAAAAATCCAGCAACATAACCAATGCGCGGACTGTGGCGCGGTTGTCTATGGGCTGCGGTGTTCTCCCATCATATAAGAGACACAACTGTTGCGTTGTCAGCTATACTATAAAAAAAAGTTTTTAATTTATCAGGCACTGACCTGGTCTAAAAAGGTTCCTTAGTCTTTTTTAATATAGAAGAAACAAGGAACTACATAAACCATTTTTAATAATTGTTTTTCCAACGCGATATTGTTGGTCTGATTTTTTTTGTTTTATCGTTTGAAGCAAACATTCCTAGATTGTTTAAAATAAGATAATAATTTACATTTAAATGTTTATTTTAATTATTAGTTTTGCTTAGGGTGTTCAGGCTTTGGCGCAAGATTCTCGATCTGAAACAAAAATTTTTTTTTATCAATATTACAAAGACGTAGAGAGAGAGCTCTCCCGTGGCAGTCCCATGCTGAAGGATACGCTGACGCACTATTTGGGTAGGCTCGTCCGAAGTGATACCACGGGCTAATCTCGTGTTCATTTGGAAATACCTCAGAGTGGTGGTACGCGGCAAAAAATGCCTAATAATAGAATTATATTAATGT